>CAUYQG010090376.1:0-59289 GCA_963574415.1 Tarsius wallacei | reverse complement strand
CTCAGCCTGTAATCCCGTGCCTTGGGAGGCTGAGGTGAGTGGATTGCCTGAGCCCGCGGGTTCGAGACCCGCCTGGGCAACTTGGCGAGACCTCATCTCTACAATAAATCAAAAAATTAGCCGGGCGTGGTAGCGCACGCCTGTAGTTCCAGCTATTTGTAAGGCTGAGGCGGAAGGATCGCCGGAGCCCAGCAGGTCGAGGCTGTGGTGGCCGGGAGCGGCCACTGCACTTCAGTCTGGGTGACAGAGTGAGACTCCAACTCAAAAAAATAAAATAAAATAAAGTAGAAAATATTAGAATGCACTTGTTTATCCATTTTAAATCTTAAACTTAAATAATATTCACGTCTAATTCTTTTGTTTTGCTTTAAATTTTGAGTTCGTACTATATAGTAGGTACTGGGTTAGGAGCTTTCACATGTTATTTCATTTCCTTTGTAGGATTTCTCAACCCTGTGACGTTTGGTTTTATTGCCCTGATTTCAAAATGAAGAAACAAGATCCATAGTCATGTTGTTACAGGCATGTTTTGACCCTTAACATTATGGGGAAAAAACTTCCTACCTGTCCCCAACTAATATGTTGAGGCATCTGCCAATAACTGTATTTGAATATAGCAGTTCTTTGGAGCAATGCCTAGATCTTCTATCCTTACAGGAAAGTAAAGGAGAATTCCCTAGTAGATATGCTGACACCCTCTTATCTACTGCTCAGCCATGTTCCTGTCTTCATTAACTAAGAATCGGGAAGCAGGGCAAAAAAATCTGTATGTCACAAAGACTATCCTGAAACTTAATTGGTAGGGAAACACTTTAGGATTTTACAGAGTTCATTTACTCTAAGTAAATAACACTGCTGATGTGTTGTCTTTACCTGGCAAATAATTCATATCACTTTAATAATGGTCCTAATATTGTCGTTGTATGAATCTTCAAAATTATATACTGCACCTTGTATTTGTATACAGAATGTTCCTGCATTGCTTCAGTTCTGAAAGTCATGGTGAATTATTAAAATTGTCTAACATGCGACGTCATTACATTTTCTTGTTTCTTAATACAGTATAGTCCCAAGAGGGATCTTTGCATAGGAAACATTTTCTTTGATTTAGAAGGGGGTTTTTAATTTTTTAACTGTAAAATATAATTTGGATGGTTCTAGCTCTAGCAGAATTGAGATATTGGAAAAACTTTGGGAAAAGCCTACCAGATAAAATTTTCCTCTCTTTGTTGAAGGCCTTTTAATGAGACTTAATTGCTTTTCTGATGGAAATTCTGGGGTAGTTTTTTTTATTTTCTTGGTTGTTGTCTTCAGAAAAGCCATGGAATATGATCAGCACATTGCTCCAACATCTTTCAGGAAAAACCTGTTTACAAGCCTGGTGAATGTGGTTTGTTGCTAGTTGCAACTAGAAAGATGCTATTTAGTTTATGAGTTTCAGGTTTTGAGAGTAATCCTTGTTCAAGAGAAAGAAATGAGAAAAGTAGTCTTAAAACTAACATATGCCAAGGTTTGATTTCTTTTTTTTTTTTTTGAGTTGAAGTCTCACTCCGTTGCCCAGGCTGGAGTGCAGTGGCATGCTCACAGCCATCCCAGCGATAACCTGCTGGGCTCCAGCGATCCTTCCGCCTCAGCCTTCCAAGTAGCCAGAACTACAGGCGCTCGCTACCACACTTGGCTAATTTTTTATGTATTATAGAGACGAAGGCTCGCCAAGTTACCTGGGCTGGTCTCGAACCCATGGACTCAGGCAATCCACTTACCTCAGCCTCCCAAAGTGCTAGGATTACAAGCTGAGCCACCAAGCCTGGCCTTAGGTTTGAATTTTGTAGTCTAAATGTATTTCCTTATGACATCTCTATTTTGATAGACTAAAGATAGCCTTGAAGATTCACTGTCACACTTTTTCAGCACTGTATTGTACCTCGGTGTTTGATCTCAACACAGATAAGATAATATAAATAGTTTGTTTCTCTTTAAGGCAGAGAGCCTATGATATGAGCATTCATTTTAATTTTTTGTGACAAAACTCATTTTTAATTGTTCAAAGGTGCCTTGCAGAAATTAAAAGTATGTTTTTATCTTGATAAATTTAGAGTAATCGATGTTTTTTAAAGTTCAAATTGAGTGTAAATTCTTACCAGATTTTTTTCTCATCACATTTTATATTATGGAAACAGAATAAGTTCCATGTCCCAGTTTTCAGAAAATACTGTGTAGATAGAAAGATAAAGGTACTGATCTTATTTTTAATTAGTTTCCAAAGGTGAAACATGAATAATTATTGTGAAAAGCTGTGGTGTGAGACCAAAAATACAATAAAGTGAAGCATAGACTTTGGGTCAAGACAAACTTAAGTTTGACTTTGTGAACTTGAATATAATTATTTAATATATAAAGCTCTTCAGAAAAATAAAATAAAGTGCATGTAAAGTTTTGTTTTTGTTTTTAAGTTTGACTGTAAGCTCTAGCTAGCAGTGTGACCTTCAGTAAATCTTTTAAATTTGTGAAGACGATACCTCATCAAGATAATAATATGAGGCCCCTGCAGTGGCTCATGCCTGCAATCCCCCAGCACTTTGGGAGGCCAAGGTGGGAATATTGTTTGAGACCAGCCTAGGCAACATAATGAAACCTCATCAATAAAAAAAAAATTAAAAATTAGACCAGGCGTGGTGGCTCACACCTGTAATCCTAGCACTTTGGGAAGCAGAGGTGATAGGATTGCCTGAGCCCTGAGGTTCGAGATCAGCCAGGGCAACATGGTGAGACCTCGTCTCTAAAATAAGTCAAAAAATTAGCTGGGCATGGTGGTGTGCACCTGTGGTTCCAGCTACTTGGAAGGCTGAGGCAGAAGGATGACCACTTGAGCCCAACAGGTGGAGGCTGCAGTGGCCGTGCGGGTGCACCGCCTTCCTGCCTGGGCGACCGAGTGAGATTCTGACTCCAAAATAAAAAGTAAAAAGAAAGAAAAGAAAAAAAAATTAGCCGGCTATGCTGGGGTGCCCCTGTAGTCCCAGCCACTCAGGAAGCTAAGGTGGAAGGATTACCTGAGCCCAGGAAAGTTGAGGCTGCAGTGTTCCAGCTGTGTGCTACCTGTACCTCAGCCTGGGTGACAAAGTGAGATCCTGACTCAAAAAACAAAAGATAATAATACCTAAAGTGAAGGGTTATTGTGAAGTGCCTTATGTATGTAGCCATATTAGATAGCTTAAATTTCTTAAAATTTAAAATATGACTCTCTAATATTGAGTAAAGTCATGAAATTAAAGTAATTGCAAATATAGCTTATGTTCCTGTGAAAGATTTTGAGCAGTTCTTAGTATTGCTTATATTACTATATATGCTTTATTTCTCAGAGTACTCATTTTGGACTATCAATTTTCTTGAGAAGTTTTGTAATTGTATATATGCTTAAACTTTCATTAGCTTGGCAGCCTGTATCTTTCAGTATTTTGAAAGATTTTTTAAAATTAGGAACTTTAGGACATGCCATTGCTTTTGTATGCAGGGAAGACTACATTTTAATAGAGAATTTGTGATTTTTTGGTAAGAGATAGGAAAGGGTACACATTTGAATTGAGTATCCTAGAATCAAATTTTGTTTTTTGTGTTTTAATTAATTAATTAATTTATTGCACATTTTGTTGCTGTTGCTGTTTTTGTTTTTTTTTTTGAGTAGGGGTCTCCCTCTGTTGCCCAGGCTGAAGCACAGTAGCATGACCACAGCCTCAACTTCCTGGGCTCAGATTATCCTTCTGCCTCAGCCTCCTAAGTATTAATAGCTGGGTCTATAGGAACACACCACTATGCCTGGCTAATTTTTTGATTTTTTGTAGAAATGAGATATCACTGTGTTACCCAGGTCTCAGATTCCTGGACTCAAGCAGTCATTCTGTCTCGGCCTCCTAAAAGTGTTGGGATCACAGGGTTGAACCACTTGACCTGACCTATGTAGCACACGTTTAGTGAATACCTGCTGTGTTATGAACTAGGCACAGAACTCTCATAAAAATGATTTGGTAATATGTTTTGTAATATGTTTCTGACTGTTGCTAATCTTTGATACTGAACATGCATTTTTTTCTCTTAAACATTATAAGCAAATTATCAACTAGCCCAACAGTTTCAATTCATTTTCATTCACGAACTGTTTAATCTTTAAAGCAAATGAACAGATTCAACTTTAGGTATAACAAAAACATGTAAATAGCATTTCCACATTTAAAAAAATATAGTCATTAATATATTTATTAATATACACTTGTATTTGAAAATTTTAAATTTTTGGGAAATTGTTTATTTTTGGAAATTTATAAATGTGCAATTGTATACACTACCTTGTACATTTATACATAACATGTGCTTATTTACGTTCTATGACAAAATGTTACCACAAAAAGCAACCTTAATCCATGGATAGCAGAGTTCAAGTCTATCACAGGTCAAAGAAAAGCTCCACCAGCTACTTATAGATCCTCTCTCATGTTTACAGATTGAATTGTTAAAATTTAAATCCTTAAGTTATACAAGTTATACTCTCCATATTGTAGAGTATTTAGGTTGGGCAATTTTTTTTATTTGCTGAGTGTTTATCAGATATATTCCAATCACTTTTTAATAGACCTAAACCAAGTTATAATTAGTCCTTCATTATTACACATTTTAAATTTATATTTATATTTAAACTGTCACATAACATTTTAAATAATAGTTCTTCCAGGTATCTTGAGGAATATACATCTAGTAAGTAGAATCATGGTACTAGTCAGTAAAATAGCTGCTGTCATTTTACTGTCTATAAGACCTTTTCAAACAAAACTAATATAAAAACATTACTCAGAATGTTCTTATACTCAGAAAAATATCCTAATTATAGTAATGGAAGTCAGATCTGGATTCCAGATACGGCTCTGCCACTTACTAGCTATGTGATCTAAGGCAAGTTATACCACCTTCCTGATCCTTCATCATTTGTTTTGTCTAGTCTTTTTGAGGATAAAATGAGATATGTCTAATATCTGGCTTCTAGAAGATTCTGTTGTTATAAGAAAGCAAGTCATCAGATAGAAATATTAAGAGTCTTATTGAAAGAATAGCACAATTTCTTAAAATGTGAATGCTAGTGTATAATTGGTATTTGACAATTTGAACTTAATTTTAAATAAACTACAATTTTAAAAATAAAGTCACGATACTTAAATAATGGTGGAACTGAGGCGAGATGATACTCTCATTTTTCTGAACACTACTGAAAAATACAGTGACCAGCTGGTGGTAGTGTTTTTTTGTTTGTATGTTTGTTTTGGTTTTTTTTTTTTTTGGTCTTTTGGTAAAACCCTACTCACGTATATTTTTACTTTTTTATTATAGAAAAATTTAAACATATTCTATAGTAGAAAAAATAGTCTACTGAACTCCCATGTACTTGTCACCTAACTTCAACAATTATCAGCTCCTGGACAATTCTCTTTCAATTATACTCATCACCCTCTCTCTCCCCTTTCATATTATTTGGAAGCATTCCCTGATACCATATTCTTTTATCTGTAAATGGCTCAGTATGTGTCTCTAGAAGATAAGGAATGGTTTAAAAACTTAAAATTTTTTCAAGTTGTTCTTAAAACTAGAAACTAAGCAGGGCCCACATTTCCGTGGTACCTGCTCAGCCTGTTTCACTGCTCAACTTGCTGATGATCTGTAAGGAAACCACTGTTAGCTTCATCTCTTCCTTCTGGGCTATCAAAAACAAAAAAGTCCAGCTAAAGCACCACAATACCAGAAATTTGGGAGGAGATCATACTGTTTTCCTCCCTTTACCTCAGCCTTCCTGAAGTTTCAGACTTCTGTGGACTTAGGGACAAGACCTCTGGAAGGAGGAATGAGAAGAGGGAACAGGAAAGACTAAGCTTTTTTGGTTGTAGTATTTTTATTTTCATTTCTTGCTTGCTTTCAGCATACAAATGTTTAATGCTTCTGACAGACCATAGCTGGGAATACTTACCTACAGCAAATGAGATTCTTCTCATGAAGTGTACATACTTGTGCTTGAGTGTGGAAAAGCGCTTTCTGCTCTCAGACACTGGAGAGCTAAGGAAGGGGAAGGGGAGCGTTGTGTAGGTCTGGCAGTGTGGAAGCTGGACACAGGCTACTTCTCGAGGTCACTGTCAAGGCTCACAAAAGAGAAGAGATGTCAAAGATTATAGGACACAAACCTTAGTAAAGAAATAAAGATTATGCCTTTGGGTGGACCATTCTCCCTGCTGACTCTAGGCCCTGTGCAGACCTGGCAAATGTGAAAAGAAGCCCTGAAAGCCAGGTCTTTGTGGGTCTCCATGATGTCATTTATCAGGGCTGAGTTTTAGTACTATTCACCTACTCTCGTTCAATGAATGACCTCTTGCCCTGAATAGCTTATTGGGTAAGAGAAATCTTGTACTGATATTTTTGAATTCAGAGGTTTGGGCTTATTTTGAGTATCTCTATGAAAATGAGCTATAAAAAATAGCACAGAACGGCCAAATTATTCAGATACAACTGATACCTAACTTAAAATGTGAGTTTCATGCTCTTTCTCTAAGAGAGAGAAGGAGCAGAGGGAATGTTTATTGAATGGGTCCACCAACTGCTGGCATTGTGCCCATGCTGTCATATGTCTTCTCTCATTTACTCCTTACCACGGTTGTATAAGAGAGATGTTATTATCATCATTTTGCTGGTGAAATCAGGGTTTAATGATGTTGCAGTGTCAAGATCAGTTGCTTAGTATGTGGTGATTCAAACTCAGATCTTGCAAAAGTTTTTAATTATTTCTCTCTGCCAGGCAAGATTAGAATGAACAAATTGTCAAGAAGAAAAGATATACTGATCTAGAACAGACTATTCAAGCCTAGAATTCCACTTTGCTTTTTTAACACAAATAACTGGTGACTAGAAATATTTATCATTTTAAGGATTTCTAATGCTCAAAATGAGTGTAATTTATTTATTGATGGTGGAATTTTAGAAATGTTCTTAAAGGCTTTCTGGAGAGATCTTATGATTTGTCAGCTCACATGGGAACCAAGTGGAGCTATTGATCCAGTCAGGATAATATATTGAAGGCATTCATTCATTTAGTTATAGCTTATAATTCTGTTAGGGAACATTGGTAGCCTAAAATCCGTAAGACTCTGCCTTCATTAAAGAGGATGAAAAAGTATTGAGTAAAGAGGGAACTTTAAGATGTGACATGCAGTTCCTCCTACTTCAGATACTTACTTATTTGACTTTAATCTTGGACATTTGTCTGCATTCAGGCCATGTATATACAGTGAAGGGTTTCATACCTTGCGGTGTCAATATGATAAAAATTCTAGGCCATGACAAGACTTATTTAAGTGAACTGCTTTTTCTGAGTTTCTGCTCTAAGTCAGACCCTACCACTTACTGTGTGACTTCCAGGACAATTAGTTAACTTCTCATAGCTTCGTTTGTATAAAATGAGGATAATAAATAACAGTACTGGCTTCACATGATGACTGTGTGGAAGTAATGTATGTAAATGATATATAATTCATGTAAGATGCACAGCACAGCCTGGAGGAACATATTATTCACTTTCTGTATTGGTGTGATGGCTTTACAGCATGCTGCATGTGCTACAACCTGTGCATATGGAGATGAGTGAAGCTCGTAGGTCCAGTGGGTGGATAGTGACAACAGAGCTTATCAATATCATGTGGGAGTCAGAGTGCTAGTGGGATACACAGGAAACAGGCTTGCTGCCTGCTCAGGGATAGGAGGGTCATTCGGAAGTGGAAATTTGCATGTTGGCTATATAGTCAACTCTTGATCCGTGGGCTTAAATATTATTTAATCCAGGATTATTTACATTTTGGCATTTCTTGGATTAAAACTCCCTTAGTTACCTTTGGTTAATTATGGGCTCTACTGGCATCTCAAACTTCCTATTTACTTTGGCAGCTCACACACTGGCATAGATTTTCCTTTAAAACCAAAATATTTTTCTTTCCCTTCTTCACCAAGGAAAGTTTAAGCCAGAAAGAAAAACTTCCACAGCCTGATATAGATACATAACAATCTGAGAAGTGATGATAACAGCAATGTATTTTTTTATAGAAAGATTATGAGTAAAGGTGTAACTGAATTTTGCCTTTGGTCTTAATAATGTGATTGTATTCAGTTAATTACATTTTATATTTTAGACCCAGTCTAGTAATGTCAGAACACACTAGCGCATGTCTAAAAAGAACCAATAATGGAGGTGGCAAATATTTACATGAGAAAATTTAGAGTGAGAAGTTGTTGCCTCTGAGCACAAAACAGCAGTGAGCATTCCAACATCTAAGACAAAAAGTGTAACATGATGGTTTATGCAGCTCTCATTCTCTAATGAAAGTAAGCATACTTGGTCTCTAATCATGCGAGATTGGCAGACATAATGAATTTTTCCTTTGCTAACAGATTATAAGAAAACTCATAGGTGTTTAACAAATGCCAGTTATTACTATTTTCTGCTCATTAAAATCTGACATCATACTGTTAAACCATGATTCTATAAGGACAAGTCAAAAGGGACCAAGATATACTATATAGCTAGCTTTCTGATGTTACTTGCTATATAGGTAGAATCTTAAAGAATGAGTAATTAGCCAGACTCGGTGGCTCAGCATGTAATCCCGCGCTTTGGGAGGCTGAGGTGAGTGGATTGCCTGAGCCCGCAGGTTTGAGACCCGCTTGGGCAACTTGGCGAGACCTCATCTCTACAATAAATCAAAAATTACGGGCGTGGTAGCACGCGCCTGTAGTTCCAGCTACTTGGAAGGCTGAGGCGGAAGGATCGCCAGAGCCCAGCAGGTCGAGGCTGTGGTGGCTGGGAGCGGCCACTGCACTCCAGTCTGGGCAACAGAGTGAGACTCCAACTCAAAAAAAAAGAAGAATGAGTAATTAGCATATCCTGTATTTAGACTGTTTCTCTTAAATGAAGATGGCTTATAGGGGCAATTGACCAACAGTTTTGAGAGTCAGGAGACACAGCATTAGTAAATACTTGAAGGGCAGGTATTCTATGTTAATGCATGAAAAAAGAACCATATACTTAACACCAGGTACATAGATGTCAAAGATAATATTTTATTGTGAAAATGTAAGCACCAGTTTTTTATTTGTTTGTTCTTAATGGTGAACCACTTACCTCTCCAGGCTTTTTCTCAAAGAGCAACTCTGTATTTGTTGAGATTGAACTTGATTGGAATCTTTCCCAAATTAAGGACCCTAGAACTTGACAGGCAGAGCTTTGTTTCAGGTTTTGAGAGCGAAGGCCTTCTCTTTATAAGGAAACCTTAAAATGATACCTATAGAATATGTAAGCTGGACTGCATCACCACTGGTCAACCAGGATGTAAGCTACAAATTATACTTCCAAATATCTAATGAAATTTGTCTGTTGAATGGAATTGCTTGACTCAGTGGTTCTCCATGTGTGGCCCCTGGCATCCCTTGGAAACTTGTCAGAAATGTGAATTCTTGAACCAGACCTACTGAATGACACACTCTAAGGGTGGACAAAGTTATCTGTGTTTTAACAAGACCTCTAGGTGATTCTGATGTACTACTCTCAAGTGTGAGAAACACTGTCTTCGATCATCCATCTGGATGTTAAAAAAATTGCCATGAATTAATATTTTGGCTTGTGACATTATTACAATTTTGTTGTTCTTCCTGATAGTAAATAGATCAACAGGTTCATGTGTTCTTATGACTACTTCTGGAATACAGTGAAAAGCCTATATGCTGCCAGGCTCGGTGGCTCAGCCTGTAATCCCGCGCCTTTGGGAGGCTGAGGTGAGTGGATTGCCCGAGCCCGGGGGTTCAAGACCCACCTGGGCAGGTGAGACCTCATCTCTACAATAAATCAAAAAATTAGCCGGGCGTGGTAGCGCGCGCCTGTAGTTCCAGCTACTTGGAAGGCTGAGGCGGAAGGATCCACCAGAGGCCAGCAGGTCGAGGCTGCGGTGGCCGGGAGCAGCCACTGCACTCCAGTCTGGGCGACAGAGTGAGACTCCAACTCAAAAAATAAAAATAAAAATAAAAATAAAATAAAAATAAAAATAAAAAAGCCTATATGCTGATGTAGGTCTTCCTATTTTACCATAGCTTTGGTCCTTAATGTTATTTATTAAGTTTATTTGGGTGTATGTTAAAAGGGAGGGCCCTGCTCTTTGCAATGCTCGTTTTGTCACAAGCTTATTTTTATCACCTTTGATTTTCATAGCGGTATTGTATGGTTTTTCTTTTAGAAATTGTCCTGTGAAGTATAGATGACAGAAACTGAAGCCAACCAGCTACTGACATGCAACTCAGTATATTGAATATAATGATTAAGATTACAAAATAAAATGAGGTCCAAGTGTTATAATAAAGTTTGCTTTGCTAAGCCTTGAAAATAATTGGTGCTCTTTTATTTTTGTTCATGGTTACTAAGCTCACGTTTTAGAGTCAGAAGATCTGGGTTCAAATTCTCCTTCACTTACTTGACATTGATAAAGTTACTTGATTACTCTAAACTTCAGGGTTTTTTTAATCTATGAAATGGGATAATAACTGAACACACCTGATTATATAAGGTTTCTGTGAGGAATAATTGAAATTATGCATGTAACGTATAATGGTAGCTGCTGATATTATTACTGTTATTCCTATGACTACTATTTCTCCTGTGGTTAGAATCTTCTAGAATATTTGTATAAGCAAAATATAATATTTGAGTACCTACTGTTCATCAGGCACTAGCCAGCACATTCATGCTCCCATAGTCCTAAAAGCGGAGTACCTCCTTTATTCAAATGTATGTCTAATTATTGTAGCCCTTTGACTATCATGATCACTTCCTTAATCCTGACTTTGCAGCTAAACTTTACAGTAGCCTGTATAGTAAACTGTTTTCCTTAGTCTCAGATTTTATTATTAAAATAGGAATAAAATCTAACCTAGGAGGTTTTCAGAAGAAGACAGTATTAATAAAGTACCTAGAATAATGTCAGGTATTTAGTAGATGCTCAATGAAGAGTAGTTCTGCTTTTCTCCTTTTCTCCCTTTAGGCTGCCAAGAAAAGCTGGCAGTGGTGGGTTGAAGCAAATGAAGTCGTCTGTGGTTTTCGCTTTATAAGAAATTCTTTGATCTCTTATCTGAAACCAGGACACTTCACTCCTTTTCTTCCAACAGATTGTTTTGGGTATTTTTTTTTTTTTTAAAGACATTATATTGCATTATGTAAAGCATAATGAAAATACAGTGATTGTCCTTTTAAGACTATAAGCATTCACTTTCTTACTAATCTGTCATTGATCCCTGCCTTTTAGTGGGAAAAAAGGTGATGGAATTTTATTAATCATTCTCATGCTTGTTTTTGGTTCCTGCCATAATTATCATCATAGTACAAACTGTATTTTTTTTTTTTATTGAGACACGGGGGTCTTACTTAGGTGGTCTCAAAGTGATCCTCTCACCTTGGCATTCCAAAGTGCTAGGATTATAGATGTGGGCTACCGTGCCCAGCCTGAGCTGTAAATCTTAAAAGCACAACTGTTTTAGGATATTGGAAAGCTAGAACACAAATGTATTCTGGATCCAGGAAAGGGACATTAGAGATCTAGTCAAACCACTTCCTTTTATGGACCAGGAAAAGGTGTGGAGGATGAAAGTGTCTAAGCTAACTTAATATTCCAGGCAGAGCTGAGGTTTCCTAGTGTCTAATGTTCACTCCACTGATTCATGCTGATGTTTATGTTTTGATGATCAGCTCAAGTTCAGTCCACAAGAGCTATCACTTAACAGCTTTCTATTTTCCAGTAGTTTGCTTTCTGGGAAATGGATCCTAAAGAATATGTCAGTGGTCATATTTTGTCCAATTAACGATCAAAAAGGGCAGCATCAGAGAAGGAAATAAGGAAGTCAGGATATTTTCATTCCCTTGATTTGACTCTTTGCTTGTTACATGGAAAAACCAGCATTGTTTGTGCTGTTCTTATAACTTGGGTTTGTGTCTCTGCCACCTTCTATCTATTTAAAGGCACTGACACTTATGTTTTAGGATTTTTAAAAATTAATTGTTAAAAATGGACAGAAAAGATCAGTGAGGGAGCAAATCAAGAATGACAAACCTTAAACCCTCTCAGAATAGAATATTGACAAAGGATGTGGCTTTTGAACTCTTTCAATTACCAGAGCATCATAAGAAATTAAATGTTATACACATGTAAAATAGTGAATAATAAATATAATTGCTAATAAGGTTGGGTTGCAGGGAAGAATACGTATTAGACTAGATTTGGTAAAGTTGTGGTACTCATGTTCCTGGGCCTTATACCTTGCATTTGGTAGTCATCAATATTCTGTTGGGGTACTGTTTCCTTCTGAGCTCACATAGGCTGAGGATTCTTCTCAACACATTGCATCTGAGATCAGTACCTGTTGATCAGAGTTTGTATGTTGTTATTTACTTGTCATCCCTATATTAAATCATGACAAAGAAAAAATTAGTATCATTACTAAAAATTAATGTAAAAAATAGGTTTTTTTTCTCATCTCACAAAACATTACTGAAACTAAAATTTTATTTAGGATTTTAGTTTCAATGTCTTTACCAGTTATAAGTCAGCAAAAATCTCTATGTTTCAAGCAATATACTTGTAGGGGAGGAGGTATGGAGTAGTTTCCTGAATTCTATAATAATACTACCTTCAGAAACTTACAGGTAACAAGGAGCCTTCTTGACTTACTGGAAATAGCTTTTATAAAACAAAACAGACAAAATCACATATTTTTTTATCAGCTGCTTTTTGGTGTTTTAGTTAAATAACTAAAATGATTGGCAAAATGCAAGTGCTGGAAATTCATAATGTTGCTTACTATGTTCATTGCATACAAAGAAAATAGACTACATTCTGAATTCTTCCCTAGCTCATTAGTTATTTTGGTAAAATAAAATATAAAGCTCTTTAGAGGGAAAGGGAAAATAGAAAAACAAATTTCAAGGTAAGGAAGTGATAGAAAATGAATATTTTAAACATTTAAAAATTACTTGAAGAAATTCATCCATTCCTTGATTTAGCAAACTCTGCATGTATTCTACCTGCCAGGGCCTGTGTGAGGCACAGTGATGCAGGAATGTAGGAGAGTGCTTCTCAGCCTGTTTCACGTCACAACACACATAGAAAATAATATTTCAACAGAGTTCATCTGCTAGGGAACTCCTGCCACCTCAGGCCTTTCTGGGTTTTCCTGTGGGCTGAGGACATGACTCTCTTGGCACACTGTTCTCCCATTTGAGATAGACACTGGGAACATTCAATGTAAAACGTAGTTCCTGCCCTTGGGAAGCTCACAATCAGAGGATACAGCCGAGTGAACCGATACTGAGAATTATTGCCTCTGAGATTGGTTTGTATTGGCTGTGAAAGTAGTGGATGGCTGAATTATGGGCATGGTTTGTAGATTGCTGAAAGAGAGCAAATCCAACTACTAGAGAACAAGATGGTGTATCTATGTTTTAACTTCTAAACTTCTAGTTATGCCTTAAATCCAGTTTGCTTCCAAAAGAATATGCAGTGAGGGGTTTGATTTAATTCGGTACTTGAGATGAAGTCTCTTCCTCTAGGAGTACTACCCCTTAGAAATTCTGTTACTGGTCATATGTCCCCTGCCTGTCTAGAGATAGACATGGTTGAGGAGATAAAGATAACAGGAAAAAACTCAGGAAGAAAAGGTGGCAAAGATGTTCTAGAGGGAGTTATGCCAGTTCAGGGCAGAGGATCACATTAAGTCACATGTTCCACCTTCCCCATCTTCATCCTCATCCAACTTCCCCACCCCTGGGAGAAAACTTGCAATACTTTCTTCTACCTGTAATATTAGATTATTTACAAATGCAACTGTCTTTGAACTCTTCAAGTTGCTGAGGTAAAAAGTTTGTATCATAAAGCAGTTCATTTCATGAACATTATTGAATATCTGCATGATGAGATGGTGTCAGGAGTGGTCCCTAAAGCCAAAGCTTTGAATTAAAAAGTAATGTAAAAGGAAATATAGCTGACAAGACAGTTATAGAATCCTGCTTGTCAGATTCCTTAGGAAGCCCTTTTCCTTGAGGTGGATCAGAATCTTATATTGTGTCCTCATGGAGTTTAATTTTCAAATCTCTTCATCCCCTACTTTCAATTTATCAAACTAATCTTTTATTTTAGTTTTCTGTAGTATTTTCTGTTCTGAGGCAAGTCAGAGCAGTTGAGATGCTGTATATTTTAGGATTCCTCACCTACTCTTGAAATGTACTTGGCCAAGCCAGGGTTTTAGTCTAGCAATGTACCCCAAACCTTTCTTCCCTTTAATTTTTTTATTTTTTTAGAGAGCAGGATTTATTGAGAGGACAGAAAAGCTCCCACAGTGGGAGGGGACCCGAGGTGCTTGCCCACCTTTAATTTTAATGGCAGCAAAATCAAGCATAACTTTGCAAGTTGAGATAGTAAATAAGAATTGAGAATTTTTTGGTTTTCTTATCCAGATTCTGACTCTGATGAGTGTCTTTTTATCCTTTATTTACCAGAAGTAATGACTGGGTTGTTTGGAGACCTAATAACATGTTGCATTGGGAGTAGGGAGGGACTGAACATGCTTCAGCAGTTCTCTGTTGCTGTGCTTGTTCTTTTCCTTCGAGAGCCTTGTGACAGTAGTGAGAGCAACTCCTGCGCTTCAGTATTCCAGACTTATTTTTATGTTGAGGGAGGGAAGAGTCTACCAAAATTATTTTACTTTTTTTTAGGGGGGAGGATGCGAGGACAGTTTTGCCTGCTTCCTATATATATTGTAGATTATTAGGTTTAAAAGTAAATATTTAGAGAAGATAAATCATTAACATTCAAGGACAGCCTCAGTCATATAGAGATGGGTAATTTAGTTGTATTTTTATTTTCTTAAGATAGTATATAATTTGTCTTATGATTTTCCAGTGATACTTATTTTGGAATACTTTACCATTTAATAGTCTTACAGTCATTTGATGACTATTTTCAAATCTTGGCTTGTAAAAATATATAGCTATTTGGAATAGCACATATAGGACCCAATCTGGCTGATAACCACTGGGATGAGTTTGGAAAGTTTTGTTTGCCACATGATTGCAATCTTAAGTAGTGAAGAAGATGAAGAATTTTTTATACATTTTTTAATGGAAAATTTTTTTTTACATTTATTTAAATGTTCTTGTCTAATATGGATATCAGTTTTAATGGTTTCTGCTTTATGAAGAAAAGTGATGCTTTTGTTGAAATTTTTGTTAGAAATCAAATTACTCTTTGCTGAGCCTTGTGTACTTACTTTTGTGGTTTTATGTTTGGTAGGTGTTAATAACAGTATTTAATAATAATGTACCTTATACACAGTGGGAGTAAAATTGCTACTTTTTTATCTGTGTCTCATCAAATACAGCTTTGTCTTCTTGTATTTAGATGCTATTTTAAAAAGTGGTTTGTGGCTGTTTGTGTCTACAGGATCGCCCCAGGACCTTTGACATGCATTCACTGGAGAGTTCACTCATTGACATAATGAGAGCGGAAAATGATACCATTAAAGGTAAGTGTAGAAATATAACCAGTTGATTTTAGACAAGAGTGAAAATGTATATTATCTATTTAATCTGATGAACAATATGGCAGATATTATGGAGTCATGTTTTGTATTCAGTAAGTTCCATAAGTTTTACACATGTACCTCTTTTTGTTAAAAAAAAAAAGTCAGACATATTTGATGGAAATCTATAGTAGACTCATCATGATACCAATTAAGAGTACCACAAGTGTATTAATTGCTAAGAGTGGGCAGTTAACTTAGAGATACCAACTGTACCACTCATTTAAAAATATCTCAGGCAGTAGCTTCTCAATGCCTCAATCGTATATATCTCTCCATAGGACAGTGACTATATCTCAGGAAGAGTACAAATGTTGGTAAGACTTTTTTTTGCCTAGTCTTGTGTTTTTATAAAATGGCCAACAGTTTCAAAGTTAAAATGAAGTTTCATGATTCTTTAAATTTTTTGCTATTTATTATGTTTAAAAAATTGTATTATTCCTGGCTGGGTGCACTTGGCTCAAGCCTGTAATCCCAGCACTTTTGGAGGCCAAGATGAGAGGATTGCCTGAGTCCAGGCATTCGAGACCAGCCTGGGCAACTTGGTGAGACCTCGTCTATACAATAAATCAAAAAATTAGCCAGGTGTGGTGGCATGCGCCTGTAGTTCCAGCTACTTGGAAGGCTGAGGTGGAAGGATCACCTGAGCCCAGCAGGTTGAGGCTGTAGTGGCTATGAGCATGCCACTGTACTCCAGCCTTGGTGACAGTGAGACTCTGACTCAAAAAAAAAAAAAAAAAAAAAAAAAAAATTGTACTATTCCTACTTGGATTCTGGTCTCAATTCTGTTACTGACTAGCTACCTGTGTTATCTTGAATAAGACATTCAGTTTGACCAGGACTTAATCTTTATAAGAGATTTAGAATCACCTGGGGAGCTCTAAAAATAAAATTCACTGCATATGTGGAGTGGGGGCTTGGCATGTTCTTTTTTTAATATCTCAGTTGATACTAACATGTAGCCAGGGATGAGAATTAGTAGACCAGATGTTCTCAAAGTGCCCTGCCCTTTTTGTGAAAAGTACCCCACAAAATACAACATTTTTCTTCACAAAAATCTCAGTTTACTAGAAAGCAGGTTTTTTAAAAAATAAATTTGGAATGTTTGGTATATTTCGTCATCCTACTTAAATTGTTTGTTCGTTTGTTCATTCGTTTGTTCATTCATTCAGTGATTCAGTGTTTATGAGCCTGCTTTGTGCCAGACATAGAAGCTTTGCACTGAGGTCAAAGGTAACAGGCAGCCTGCCCCTTCAATTGGTGTTCTGCCTAACTTAGTTTTCTTTTGAGTTTGGCTTATATTACTGATGCAGTAAAACTTTTATGTTATTTTTCAGTGATATAATAGTAATACATTTTTTAACGAGGAAAGCTTTTGGGGTTCTAGAGAGGTGAAAAATTATGTATAAAAAATAGACATTTGTCTGATGAGATAACTTCAAAATAAAAATATTTTGAAGATCTTTACTGAATTCTTCATGGAATTCTGGCGGATACCTCTAATCCAGATGCATGCTCTATAGCTGAGGAAAGATGATCTCTCACCCAGAATGGGCTTTACTTTTGTTACTTTTTAGCACTCTGACTTTGGGTAGTCCTTATTGAGAGTCTAAGGCTATTTCTAATATCAGAAAAACTACACTCTTAAAAAGTAGATAAAAGAAGAATCTGAATAAGGTCTGTGTACTCTATCCATGTCAATTTCCTGGTTTTGTACTATAGTTCTATAAAATGTTTCCATTTGAGAACACTGGATACAGAGCATATTCACCTCTCTATTCAGTTGCTTTTTGCAACTTACTGTGAATCTGTAATTATTTTAAAATTAAAAGTTAAGTATGGAAAAAGTAGCTAAAGAGCATTTGTATTCTTAATATATTTAATTCCTTCAGCGCATTTTTTTTGGGAGACTCCCATGTACTAGATGGGAATCTAGGAATAATAGGTAGAAATAATTTTTCATGATAAGTGTCTATAGTTTTTATTAGAGAAGACACAGTTTACAAATGGCAGTAGAAATAATTTGCTACATGACGTTTCTAAGAAGCAAGCCTCTTAACTAGTTGTTAGGTTAGTTATAGGAATTTGCACACATTATTCTAATACAGTTGCCAGTAGAATTTCCCTGGTTTATCACTTTTAGCCAGGACATCTCAGGTTTCTATTGTAAGTGGGTTATTGTGTAAAATGCTGTCTTTATTCTTAGATTCCCTTTTTAATTTCTTCTTACCATTTTTTACTGAAATTAGCTTTCTTTACGCTGATAGTGTAGGGAAAATCAAAAGTTAAGTCTGATAACAGACAAAATTAAGTCTAATTGGTGTAGTCTAGGAACATACAGATTTTGTAAAGTGGTGGTTTGTAGGAGGCAGCATGGCAGAATGGAAAGACTGGGTTTTGGAAGCTGATCTGAATTTAAACTGCCACTCTGCCACCATCATTTACTGTGATTGTGAGGATTACATGATATGATGCAGTTAAAGAATTCAGCACTTTGCTTAGTTCATAGAATACACTCAAGATGAAATGGATCATTACTAAACATCTCATAATTCCATTTTCATGCTTCATAAAAGTTTAGTTTGGCTTGAATATATTAAGTGAACTTTGTGTGTTTTTCCCTTCCAAGAGCAGTAAATAATTCACAGATGAGTACATGGACCTAAAATGCCAGAGTAATGCTTGATTTTCTTTTTAAACCAAGATCATGAACTTTGAATCATTGTAGTCTATCACTACCCAGATGTTTTGCTGAGGGTAATATTTTATTTCTTGTCAAACTCTTCCTATTTAGTTGTTTTAGAAATAGTATGCTTGACTTTAACTGTAGTTCTATTGTGAGGTTTTGTTTAAAGGTGACAATAAAATGTGAGTACTTTAAAAAAAATACAAAGTCATTTTAAAATAGGTATCATACCTGCCAGTTCATTTTGAAAATAAATAAATACTACCAGTGCTTTGCTTCCTTAGAAACAGAAAATAGAAAATTGGCATTCATACTATGAGATGAGTAGAGAATAAATACCTCTTAGAAAAAAACAAATACAAACACATTTAATTGAAAGGATTGAGAATTGTTTTAAAAAACTCTGATCTGAAGGCGAATTTTATACTAGAAAAAAATTTATGCTAGAGTTCATTTTATCTCAAGAATTTCATTAAAAATATTATAAATGATCTCATTTATTTTTTACTTTTGTTTCCACTTCCTCATAAATACTTGGCTTGTGTGTGTATGTTTAAATTATAAAGCCTAAAATTGATACAAGAACTACAAGTTGAATCCATTGATATGACTATATTAGTAATTACTTTTTTGGAAGTTTTTTTGAAGTAAAAAAACTGAATTTTATTTTCCATTTCGGGAAAAAGTTCTCCCTTGATGTAGTGGGATTTAGAAATTTTATTTTTGCTATCAACAAACAAAATATTTAATAGGCCTAGAAACCTTCAAATACAGTTTTTGAATTTCTTTATGAATGTGTTGTTGATTCCAGCTGACTTGTTAGAAACCTTTACCTTTTTCTTTTTAACGAATGCTCAAAAGTAGTACTCAGCTTTCATTTCATAATTTATATTAGCTTTTTTTTTTTTTACAGCTTATTTTTAATTATTTTTTTAAGAATTTTGAGGCTACTATCATTTTCCCCATATACAGGGATTTAGCCCTTTGAGGAGGAAAAAGAGTCCTTTCCATCCCTTATCTCTATGTCCTTTTCCTGGCCAGCTGGCATGTCTGTATGTTATTTTTATCCACAAAATTGTGTATTGCCTTCTTCATAACCAAAACCAGTGACAGTCCTTAGAAGCTCTTCCCCAGAGACCGATTTCATTCTCTTTACTGCACACCCAATCTCATATGCTCAGAACGAGCTGCAGGCTATTTTGAATTCTGATCTCCTAGGTTGTGCATTGCTACAGTATTATTAGGCTCATCAAAATTTTCTTCACCTAGTCAGAAAAATCTTTTACTATCGTAGATACCCAGGTGATTATTTTAGGAATATTGTATCATGTTTTTTTCTCGCCTATGAAATTGGCACTTATTATTTAGAAATGGAGCAGCATGAAATAGCTTAAAACCACATGCAAGTACATCTGTTCTCAGCCTTCTGAAGCATAGGTTGGATACAGTAAAATAAAGATTCATAAAGTAGTGTTATAGTCAGTGTATAGTTGGAGAAACCAAAAACTTAAGAGCCCTTTTCTCTTTTCTGTGAGTGAAGGGAATAAAAGGGTATAGGTATAAACCAAAAAATAGTAGTTTATAGAATGGAAGCAGTGAGAGACAAAATAAAGAAATAAAAATAGTGCTAAAGCGCTACAAGGGCAGGGTGTGGTGGCTCATGCCTATAATCTCAGCACTTTGGGAGGCCCAGGTGAGAGGATTGCCTAAGCCCATGGGTTTAAGACCAGCCTGGACAACTTGAGAAGACCTCATCTCCACAATAAATAAATAAGATTAGCTGGGCGTGGTGGCATGCCCCTGTAGTTCCAACTACTTGGAAGACTGAGGCAGAAGGATCACCTGAGCCCAGCAGGTTGAGGCTATGGTGACTGTGAGTGTGTCACTGCACTCCAGCCTAGGCAAAAGAGTGAGACTCTGACTCAAAAAAAAAGCTGCTAAAAAATGATCAGATGCAGAATATAATGACTCACTATTTCATGATAGTGGTTGAGTATTTTAAATCTAAATTTTGAAAACAATTTAATATCCAGTTTGCTTCATTTCACTAGAAAGCCAAAATGAGGCAGCAAAATTATTGAGAGACAAAGGCAATCTCTAAATTGTCAGAACGTTATAGTTGTTCTTCAGATATTAATTAGCTAAATTACGAGTCAGAATATTATCATATTTTTCCTTTAAATATTGTGAAAATGGAGTCTTTTTCTTTGTATTGCTTTGGAATGTACCTTGCTTTCAGTTTTTGAAAGGAAAGGCTCAACACATCCACCATGATTCCTCTGAGTTTCAGCATTTCAGATACTTAATTTGAATGAAAGCAATAATGATTGCATTAAGAGATGCAAGTTACTTGGATTACCAGCTTGCACATATCCCCATGGTGCCCAAGCAACCTATTGCATATGTAGAGTAAGTTGTTGGAGCAGGTTATACAGTTAAACATGTTACTGCCTCATTTGCTTCATGCTTTCATTTAATAAGAATTTATTTTAGGAGCTGTGAATCTACTCCAAAAATACTGTGTTTAATTCATGACTGCCAAAGGTGTTATGATCTTGCATTTTAGAACATTTTTGATATTTTTTTCTTTATCTATATGTTAAATGTAGGGGCCCTTCCCCCACTATTTTTCATTGCTGTAAATTTGTTTGAAACAAATGCTGAAATGAGTGGGCAAGTGCTGATTCCATCTGTGCCTCTTTTCTTTGTTGCTAAGCAAAATAATTAAAATAGTCTCTCTAGAAGAAAATCATGAAACTTCACTGAAAGTTTAGTATATAAGGCTTGTTTCATTAATTTCATAAAGGGTATTTTTAGTGTCATGGTGAGAGAATGACTGTTGGGATAATTATTTAAATTCTGTATCTTTACAGCAGGGAGATAATGAATTTAGTGCCACTTTAAAAATAAAAAAGGATGTAATTTATAATAGCCAGGAAACCTTAACTCTTTTTTTGATACACAATTCTCCTAATATTCCTGTATTCCAAATTGCAGCCACTTAATTGTCTATGTTAGAGAAAATATGTTGTAGACTGATACAGATGCATTAGAACAGATATTTTATATGGATACTGACTTTATGGAGGCTGAAATAGCTCTAGAAACCAGCTATGAGAGCTGCTGAATATGAAACGAAATGTTGTCATTTATTATGTCACATCATGTGTTATATATTTGAAATAATTTGGAAATAAATGTTTTAAAAATGAAAGAAACTCTTACTATAAACAGTATACATTGCTTTAATATTAGAATGATTTGTTTCATGTAGGAATGGTAGGGTGGGGGAGGTATCATTTATCATAGTATTTAATCTTTTTCTATTTATATAGGTTTGCCTATGGCAATTTGAGAACAAATTTCTACGTACCCTAGCTCTACTCCCCCAACCTTTATAAAACATTAGATGACCATTTTCCTTTAAGGGACATTTAATGGGGCATGATTCAAAATACCATTAAGAAGAAATGGCTAGTTCAAGTCAGTTAATTTTACTTGGATTTATAATCACATTTCTCCTTCCAAGTAAGTTGCTATTATGTGGCATCAAATGTCTTCCGGAAAATGAGGAATCTTTAAATATTGCAAGTCTTTGGGATTCAGAGTCAGCCAGGCAGTTGCCCTGTGGGTCCTGCTGGAGCCTTCCTGAACTGGGCCAGCTCTTTCTTGCTCGGTTTGGATGATACCAAGTAATTCAAAGCAGCCTAGCAGGGGGAGTGGCAAAGTCTGTCTCCTGAGAGTAGAAAATTGCTTTACTTCTATAGGCCTCTTAAGTAATGAAGTAAGGTACATTGTAAAGAGAACAATAGAACAGGGCTACAGTGTCTCTCCTGTGTGTGGCTGTTGAGGAATGAAGATCTTCCCCCTCCTCTTGCACTCTCCCTTTCCTGTCTGCGGAAATGGAACATCCTAAACAGTCTTTCTCTTTGGCCTTGGCTTAGCAGCGCTGCGGGATGGGACCTGGGCTTCTGTGTTGAGGTAACTTCTGTCGTGAGAAGAGGGTAAAGGCATGTGTATGATTTCCTTTGTATGGCTGGAGCAGGGCTGATTAATTTTGGACAACTGCATGCTCTCTGGGTTACCGTTGATCAAGGTTTGTTGGCTTCCTCAGGGCACTACACAGGTGGAGCTCATAAAGGTGTGATTGCACTTTTTCTGCCGATGTTGTTTTTGTCTTTAGGATTTTTTAAGGGCAGGAGGGGAAGGGGAATGTCTGGAAAGAAAATACGCAATATGGATGAACCCTGATATGATTATAAGCTGGAACTAAGATTTTCCTCACCCCAGCCTCTGACCAGAAACCGACTCAGTTCATGCTAAAGGCATCTTGTGCTTTGGCCAGGCCCTCATCTGCCGTTGTCTACTGATATAACACACACTGGTCAGTGGAGAGTAGGGACCCTCTGCCCTCCACCCTCCACACGCTTGTGATAGGATATCCTTATTTGTGTTTTGTTTTGAAAGCAGCTGTCACAAAGGGGAATCTGTCTTATGTCATCCATGATGTAGGCCCATATTTACTTAAGCAGCCCTATTAACTTAATCCTGAACATTGAGCACAAGGAATCCTGTCTTGAGTCCATGAAAATCGAATGGTCATCTTAAAACCTTGTTGCAAGACTGGTTTCATTTGGGTGAGAGGTGAGGGGAAAGGGGAGAAGGGGAAAAGTAATAGTAAACTTGTTATGTTGTTAGGAGGCTAAGATTCCTAAATATACCTTTCAAAGATATTTTTTAACCCATTAACAATTTTTTTTCAGTTGTAGCCATGCTCTCTTATTCTGTGGCTTTTGTAACTTATGTTGTTTGACATACTTTCAGGGCAGGGATTTAACTGTATGTAGTAGTTAAACACTTAGCAATAAGTCAGAAAAAGGCAACAACCAGGTAACGAATTAACGAGTACTTTTCTTTAATGTTTTATATTAAGTGTTGTGTACAGTTTAAGCTTAGGTTTTACCATATGGACTGACAAAAATAATAATGTTCTCCTTTCTGAAATAAAATCAGAATGACATTTAAGTACTAAGGTTGTCAGACTTTGCAGTTTGTCGTGATAAATATTAGGGACCTCCCTACTGTGTGAAAGAGAAGGGGTTCCAGAACATTTGTGGAATCCGTGTCTCTTATGCTCCACGTCCAGATGAATATAGTGAATTATTTTTCTTTGAATGTCACATTATTTTTCTGTTTTTTTTTTCTTCTACAATAAAATTCTATAGAGGTGGCTCTTGCTGTCTCACTTCCTGACAGCTATTAAAACAATCCAAATGCTAATATCTGCTTAATAAAATCTCTTTGTTGTCCATGAAGGTCTTAAGGCGTTCCTTGATCCTGTTATATAATTCTGGATGATGTTATTTGCTGACTTTGGGGGAGTGGAAGCAATGCCACTTGATTCATAGCTGTCATAAAAATATCCAAGATGCTCTGCGTTCAGTTTAGCATCAGGAAGGAGGGAATAGTTCACAATTGTGCCACAGAATTATTACTTCCTGATATGCCTGGAATTTCTACCTGAATATTGTTTGCATGTGATTAATTTATCAGCTGTTCATGCCTGAAGTGTGAGTTTCTTCTTATTTTTTCATCTCATGTTATTATCCTCACTGTTGAGGCTAAAAGAGGGAAAAGGGAGAAAACTCAGTGAACATGTTGCTGGTTAGCAATACAATTTGTAAAAGGAATACTTTTAAGCTAGTTTTAAACTAGTTCCTTCTTTTTGAATCAGACATTGAGATGGCCAGGTTGTTTTGGGGCTTCATTATTTTGTCTAATTGACTGATTGTGAATTCAGTCCCACACCAGTGCACTCAGCTCTAAAAGCAAAGCTTTGTTTTATTCTGGGTATTACCTGGTAACCAGTCAATTAAGAACATTAGTGGAACTCTGAAGGGAAAGCAGTTCCATAATCTCTTTGGATTTCAGTTGGGCAGATGCCAGTTGCTATACATTGGGAAAGAGAAGGAGGAATCAACCAATTAGCACCCTTTTAGCGCTTGAAAAGCCAATAGTACAGCACAAATCTTAATTCTGAAGAGCAGTTGTGATTAGCTGAAGTATAAAGAACCTTAAAAAAAACATAACTTCTACCGGCTGTAATATTCCAAATAATAAATATCTGGCATGATTGACTAAATTAGAGGTATTTAAACCAGCTACTTGATTTCTTTGTTGTACAGATCAGAAGCTGTTAGTGTATCACAGACTTTCCCAAATGTTAAGAAATAAAAGGAGAAGCATTTCAGATGTGTTTAAACCACTAGTGGTTCTTGGACCTTAGGTTGATCACTTCCCTCTAGATTTGATTTCCTTACTTGTAAGTGGAAGGGTTGAACTCTCTGATCTTTAAATTACCACTGACAGTTCTATACAGTCTTACAGTACAGAAATGAATATCATGTGAATCTGGGTGTGGCAGTATTTCATTTGAGTACCTATTGGAAGGGATATAAACAAATATAATTTAGTCAGTTGGGTGAAGACTTTGCTTCTAGTCTGCATCTTTTCTGAGATAGACCTTAAAATATTATGTTTAGGAAACAGTTGTTTAAACTTGGCTTCATGAAATGTTTTATTCCATTTGTGAACCATGGTTCTCTTCAGTCATGGGAATTATTTGATAGAGCCTGTGAACCCATTAGTGACCAAGCATTCCAATTAGATGATAGATGTCACCTACATATGCATGATTATCTTCCAAAAGCTTGTGGATGCTGATGTCATGCAATTAAAATACATTTAAGGGTGTTAGGGAATTCCTAGTAACCTTTGTTATTGAGGATTTTGTTGTTTTACTTGTAGTATTTGCTGGGGTAGAGGTGAGGATAGGAGTCTTCAGTTGTTATCATGGAGGAAAGCCTCTGAAATATTTTGATCAAAGTAGGTCTTAATAGTTATAAAATACTATTTTAGAGAACTTCTCTAAGTGTTCTGCTTTATACTTCTGTCATTAGAATGCTCCCTGTTACCAGAAGAACATAACATAGAAAAGGGAATTTAGCAGGAAATAGTGAAGAGGACAGAAAGGAGTGAGGAGGTCACTTGCCCTAGCCTGAATTCTCTTCTGCACCAACTAGCAACTTGGAGCTTCATCTCTGACATTGGAGGCCATCTTTTTGCCCTTTGTGGCAGTGTTAAGGTTATGGACTGATGAGGTTATGTCCTGCATGCCAAGGGTGGGAAACCTTCTGACAAGAGGAGTCACTCAACATTGTGTAGCATGGCAGTTCTTGTTAGGAGAGGGAGACAGGTGCAGCTAAAGCCTTCTTTAGGGCCACATGGTTTGGAAGTGTCTTACATTTTACCTTCTGCTTATACCCTAGCTCCACAAACATTTGAGCATATTCTATGTTCCAGGTGGATTGAAGGATGCTTTTGAAGCTGGGCTGCATTTTTCCTTTTTGATGTGGATTGAACATCCTGTATGGAAAGCTGCATTAACAACTCATTCCATGTGAAAGGACACCTACTATTTTTCTTTTCTTTTTATTTCAGTAGCTCTAGGAATACAAATAGCTTTGGTTACATGGGTTTGTAGTATAGTGGCAAAGAGGTCTGGTCTTTAAGTGTACCCACCAGCCCCACTTGTACACACTGTACCTGATGGGCGATTTTTCATCCTTCAACCCTCCTCCCCTCCACTCACGCCTTTCTGAGTCTCCATTGTCCAATATACCACTCTCAATGCCTTTACAGATCCTTAGGTTGGCTGCCACTTATAAGTCAGAACATGCAGTGTTGGGTTTTCCGTTCCTGTTCTAGTTCACTTAGGATGATGTTCAGGCGTTACACTTCTGATACCAATTCTTTGACTTTCTTTTATTCAGTGCCCTTTCTGAGAATTATCTCAAACATAAATCCTTGCAATAATACTTTTTGCAAATTTTGTGGTCTTCAATTTACAGCTGGAAAAAAATTGAAGTTCAGAGAGATGCAGCAGCTTCTGTAAGTCACTCAGCTTCTGGCACTTAGACCGCCAAGGAACACACAGCCTCTCGCTCCTGGTTCAATGGTCTAGGTATTTATTGTATAGCCTGTAAGGAAACAAATATAAGAAAACATAAAATTTTGTTTATGTTTTGACAGAGGATAGGCATTAACTTTTGTTAGTCTCAATTTAAGAGAGAGTACAAAATTAAAAACCTGTATTTTATCATCATAATCTGTGGAAAATTTGGACCTCACAGTTGCTGGCTTCTTATTTTGCTTTACAGGGTAGATGGAGGTCAAGATAGAATTACTGAGGGAGCTCCTGAACTGGTTTGTTCCCTCTCCTGATTCACTGGGCTTGTCATGGGACTTAAACATGTACATTTCTCACGTGATTTGGATATGCTGCTCTCCTTTCCCACCCCCACTATCAGTCACTCCAGATGTATAAGTAACACTGTCGGGGCCATTCATATCAAATACATATCAAGCATCTGCTGTGTGCCAGGTACTGTTCTAGGTTGTTGGGGTACATCAGGGAGAAAAAACAGATTCCTGACTTTATGCAGCTTATTTTCCAAATAATTAGCAGACATTTTTGAATAGCCTATTGATTTAATTTTGAGGGTTAATAAATAAGAGGAAGACTAAGAGCCTTAGTATTGATAGGAGAAAATAAGTACTGGACCTTCTGAAAAATAAATAACAAAAGTAGGAATTCTTAGATCAGGTATGAAGTACAAGCAGGAATTCTTAGATCAGTTATGAAATTCAAACACATTCTTCATTACATTTCAAAAGAATTGTCAGAATATATATTAAGTGATTAGAGATGGTGATAGATCTGTGTACAGAAAGTCAGCTAGTGACTTCAGATTGCTTTTAGGGGTTTGGGGTTCAGTAACCAGTTTTAAGGGCGGCTTTTCATCATTGTAGCAGTATTTTATAAAATAATGGTTATAAATAAGAAACTCAGTCTTAATGCTTCTTTGTTTCTGTAATCAGAGAAAAATCTAATTAGATTTCTTTAGTCTTATCTCTAAAGTTCTCAGTCACTTACAGTAACTTAGCTTGTGGTTCCTAAGGATTTCATTAGTTTTTCTTGATCTTTTTTTATGTTTACATCTTACAGAGAGCCATTTCTCAAAATCACTTTTACCTTGGAGCCAGTTGTTTATGTTTATTACCTGGTTCTTTTAATGTATGCTTCTTGTAACATATGTTTCTTTTAATCAACCTTTTTTGCAAGGTAGGAGAATTTTAATTTACTGCCTTGGCTTTTATTTTTTTCTGGACTTAAATTTTTTCTATTACCCTTTGGTCTGTTTTTCTACTTCTCTTTCCATTATATTATTCACATTTGGGTAGAAGGGACTGGCTTTGGCTAGTTTAGCTTGGACAAAACCTATGCCTAGTTTTTTAGAGCTTAAAAAATTGCCATTAATCACTGGTATCATAACATCCTCTTAAGGCAAGTTATCTTGTTGCTTTGTCCTCTAAATGTAGCATCTAGAGTCAGAAGGCTTCTGGCAAGGATAAAAATAGCCTTCCTGCTTGCTAGTTTGTTGTTAGCTTTACTGGCAGTAGGAAATCTTTTGAATTCCTTAATTGGGTCAGCTCTTTACTAGTTTCTCTCTGGACATTCCCTTCTGCCTTAAATTCTTTGATGCTTTTAGATTTTGCAACCTCACACCTGCCCTGTGTTATCGTCAAAGTAATCCATCCTTTATATGAAAGCTTCCCCAATCTGTAGAAACATACTCCATGACCTTACTCATCTTACAGATAAAATGTTATTTTATTCTGCCACTTTATTAAATCTGTTTTTCAACTCTTTTATCACAATTCAAACATGAAATTTGAATCTTTGTTACAAAAGGAAGATTCTCCCTGGTTTTATTAAAAGGAAAATTTTTAAGTTGAATTTTTAAAGTTTTCATTTCCAAAAATATTTTTGCTTCTTTGCCAGTTTTGCTCTGATAAAAGTAAGGAGTTAGGTTTTTTTCTCTTCTCTCTTCCAGAGAAGAATTATATCCCTGTTTGTGTCCAAGGATACTAGTAAACTTCCATTTCTCTGAAGCTGAAAAATCCCCCAAATTGCCACTCCCTTCTCCAGGGCTCCAGTTTGAAACATTTTGGCCAAAAGGAATCTTCCCTCTTCCTTTTCTCTTACAAGTGGAAAATTATTGGTTATCTCTGGTTTATAATTGAGGAGGGACAAGAAATTAATATTAATTAAGTACCTACTGCATACTGAGGGACTTTTCTTGGTATTCTGCAAAAATTACCTCAAAAATGTCTCACAACAGCTTTGTGAAGTAAATGGAAATACCTCTGTTTTCCTAAGGTTCAACAGAGCTGAGTAATGTGACCCAGGTTACCAGACACGATGAGCTTGACTCTATTACACTGTGTCTTCCATGGCATAGAGACACCACATATTGGTGACTTGGCTTTGTTCATTTTCCATAGCTATTTATTGAGCACCTCTTCCTTCTCCAGGCTCTCAGATGCAAGACTCAAAATGTATAAAGCTCTTGTTGCCCTGGAACAAGAGACATATTAAAACATACTTTAAATACAGTGTAATAAATGCAAAGGATGCTGTGTGTAGCACACAGGGTCATCTGAATCTGAGAGAGAGTTGTGTGGGGCAAGGAGGGCTTCTTGTAGGGAATGAGGCCTAAGAGGGAGCTGCCTGGACAGAAGGGTGTAGGCTCTAGTGGCGAGTGCTTGGCAGACCCAGAGAGGAGGAAATTCCAGCCAGAGAGAGTAACCCAGAAGTAGAAATTTGGGGCCAGCAGTTCTGAATGGCTGGGAGTGCTGATGTGGGATGGGAAATGGCAGTGTGAAGACATGAATTCAAGGATTTTTGTAAGCCCTGGCTTTTAAACTGAAAGTCAGATCTGTTACAGGGAAGGGTTTTTGTTTAACCTAAACTCTGTGTGTGTTTAATGAATTTTAAGTGACTCTTTGGAAGAGGGCAAGACTCTCCTGTTTATATTAGTCCCAGCCAGTTCCTCCTTTGTGATTTCACATGGAAACATCTTTGCTGGAAGTAGGCTGTAGCACAGATTGGCCAGGGGTTAGAATAAGGTTACTGATTTTGATTAAGGGAGTTATTTTTGTCAATAGAATACATTATCAAAATTATCTTTATGTGACTAAATTATAGAACATTTTGAATACATTTTTATCAGTGCCTATTAGTGTGTGCTCTGCATTTTTACAAGTCTAAAGTTGGTTTTCGATACCAATGGATTTCTTACACATTTCTTGAGCTTTGCTATCCATTGTCTGGGTCCCAACAGCGCCATCTTGCTGCAAGTCTCAGATAGTGTTTATAAAAATAGCTATATAGCAAGCGGCAGGTGGTATAGCTTTAATTTACCAAGCAGCAAGTGAAATAAAACTAGTAGGTGCCGGGTGCAGTGGCTTAAGCCTGTAATTCCAGCACTTTGGGAGGTGGAGATGAGAGAATTGCCTGAGCTCAGGGGTTCGAGACCAGCCTGAGCAACATGGTGAGACCTCTTCTCTACAATAAATAAAAAAAATTAGCCAGGCGTAGTGGCACATGCCTGTGGTTCCAGCTACTTGGAAGGCTGAGGCGGCAAAAGGATCACCAGAGCCCAGTAGGTCGAGGCTGCAGTGGCCATGGGTGTGCCACTGCACTCCAGCCTGGGCGACGGAGTGAGACTCCGACTCAAAAAAAAAAAAAAAAATTAGTAGGAGCAGAAGTAGGGGGAGCATCTATAGTTAACAAAAACAAATATATGTGTATGTATATATTCATGTATAGTATATATTCATGTATACGTATCTATACATGTGTGTTAGAAATTTGTAATGATGTTCACTGAAGACTCTCCCACCCCTTTTCTTTAGAGTATGTAAGTTTTTATAGTAAGTCAATAAAAAAAATGAGACTTAGAATTTTATGCTGCTTGTCACTTTGTAGGACTACACAACTATGTTTTGGGGAACCTTGCAGTTACTCCCTGTTATCATTCCTTGTCCATGTCATCAGCAATGCTGGCATGACTGAAAAAGAGAAGATCATAACATGAAATTTAACAACACTGTAGAACATTCAGTGTTTATGTGTGTTTCAGATGGCAGAACTTATTGTATCATTTTCTTCTGAATTATCAGTAGCAATAATACAGGTTAGTCTTTTGAAAATAACTTTTATTTTACCTGATTATGAAAGTAATAAAGTATATATTGCTAATATAAGAGTATTTCTTTGTAGTCTTTTCTCCTTTCATCTCTTCGACCATGTTAATTTAATTAGTGTTTTAAAAGAGTATGATGGTACGGACTGTTCTTTTGAACACCTCCTCCCCCACCTAGTCTAAGTCAGTCTGTTTGGTAAATATTGGTTCTCTCCAACTTGCAAATGCCTAGCATAGAATTGCCTAGTTGGTGCACGGATCTTTTCTAGGTCACAGAATTTGGTAGTGTAGATCCCAGAGTCACACTGTATCTGATGCCTATATTTGGCTATGTGGAGTCATGCCACCAAATATAACCTATGCCTTCTGCATGATATGTGCTAAAAGCTTCTGACTCCAAATGCCACCGCTGGCCTCCAGAGATGACTACTTTTCTTGTCATAACATCACTTAAGATTAGGGCTGCTGATCAGGCAGTATTTTATGTATTTATAACATAATCAATACCAAGGCCTTCAGAAATTGACTTTTACCCACCAAATGGGCTGACATGCCTGAAATCCTAATGCCTTTCATTTCCCTTGAGGAATTCAGTTCAAAATGTGGTGAAACCTGAGTCATGATTAAAGATAGGTGAGATCTCAAAAATCCAAACAAGCAAAACAACACGTACTGGTTTATGTTTGTATTCAGATACCTTAGTTATTTTTATTTAATATGCTTTGTTTATGAAATATCATTGTTTTAAGTTCAGTGTAATGAATTCATTGAATGCTCATCTGGTCCCCAAACAGGAAACTCAAGATGCCTAGGTAAAATAATGGGGGGGGGGGGGCGGCAGGCTGTATATACAAGAGATAAGAAAGTTAGCCAGAAGCTGAAAAGATTAGGTAAGAAAGTTAGCTTTTGTTGGGGCCAGGCTCAGTGGCTCAGTCTGTAATCCCAACACTTTGGGAAGCTGAGGCGAGTGGATTGCCTGATCCCGTGGTTTCGAGGTCAACCCAGGCAACTTGGTGAGACCTCATCTCTACAATAAATAAGTAAAAATTAGCTGGGTGTGATAGCACACACCTGTAGTTGTGGCTACTTGGAAGGCTGAGGCAGAAGGATCACCCGAGCCCAGCAGATTGACGCTGGGGTGGCCGTGAGCATGCCACTGTGCTCTAGCCTAGGTGATGGAATGAGACTCCAACTCAAAAAAAAAAAAATAAAGCGGCTAATTTTTGCTTTGTAGCTACAAATAAAATTAGGTGAGTTAATTTAAAAAGAGGTTTCCTTTGGAGAAAGGTGTCTTGGGAAAAGGTGAAACAGAGAAAAAAAGATTTGAAAAAAATCCTTGAGAAAACTTATACCCACACAAAAACCTGTACGTGGGGATGTGTATGACAGCTTTATTCATATGACTGTTACAACTTGGAACAACCAAGGTATCCTTCAATAAGTGAATAGATAAGTAAATTGTGGGCCATTTGGACAATGGACTATTATTCATCACTAAAATAAGTGACCTATCAAGCCATGAAAAGACACAGAGAAAGCTTAAATGTATATTACTAAGCAAAAGACACCAATTTGAAAAGGCTACATATTTATGATTCCAACTGTAGACATTCTGGAAAGGGCTCATCTGTGAAGACAGTGAAAAGATCGGGACTGGGAGTGGCAGGGAGAGATGAACAGGTGGAGCACAGAGGATTTTTAGGGCAGTGGAACTACTCTGTATGATACCATAATGGTAGACACGTGACAGTTACATATTTGTCCAAACTCACAGAATGTGCAATACCCAGAGTGGAACCCTAATGTAAACCATAGACTTTGGGTGATTATGATGTTTCACTGTAGGTTTATCCCTGGTAACAAATGTACCACTCTTGTGGGGATGTTGATAGTGGGAGAGACTGTATATGTGTGGTGGCTGGGAGGATATGCGAAATCTCTGTACTTTTCTCTCCATTTTGCTGCGAACCTAAAAATGCTCTTAAAAAATACAGTTTAAAATAAATATATATATAAGCCAGGTGCAGTGGTTTACACCTGCTATCCCAGCACTTTGGGAGGCCAGGGTAGAAGAATCACTTGAGCCCAGAAGTTCCAGACTAGCCTGGACAACATAGTGAAACCCCATCTCTACAAAAAATAAAAATTTAGCTGAACATGGTGGCACATACCTGTAGTCCCAGCTATTGGGGAGGCTGAGACAGGAGGATTTCTTGAACCCAGGAGGTTGAGACTGCAGTGAGCCAGGATCCCACCACTTCACTCCAGCCTGGGCGACAGAGAGAAATTATATATATATATATATATATATATATATATATATATATATATATTTGGCACAAAGAAGATGCCAAAAAAAATGTATACACATTTTAAGAAAGGAAAAAAAAACTGTATTAAAGTTGTAGTACTCAATATATACCAATACCAAAGGATGAACACAAGTCACAGTTGACTTCTGCAATTACAAGAGGTGCTCAAAGTGGTTACCATCAGCATCAAGACACTTCTGATTATGGCCAACTACTGCGGGACTTGTTGCTGTGCAAAGCCTCCCAGATCTTCCCACATACCTTTTATACAAACTCATCATGAATGCGTCCGGTTGTTAGGCATGTTGGAGGTTCTGTTGCATACTCAAGTCTCCATTGTTGTCTGTTCACAACGTTCTTGAATTTCAAATACCACTTCAAAATGGTCTTGCGCTCCTCAAACAACAGCAGTGCTTCTGCCATTTTCTTTGACTGTCCTGCCTGTTGCATGGTGATGCTAGCATTCCTTTGATTAACGCCATCTTTTGAGCGAATGTCATACTACACATTTCTATTGTAATTCAATCCCACTTTGAAAAATAATACATAGACAATAGCTCTTAAATTGTGTATTCATTTTTTTTGGCACCCCCCCAGTATATATTATATATGTGTGTGTGTGTGTGTGATACACACACACATACACACACACATCTTTCATTGGGAACATGGGATAAGGGCCATTGTCTCAGAGTGGGAGGGGATAATTAACTAGTTAGCTGTGGAATAGAAAATGCAGAAATGTTGGTGTAAATTTCTAAGGTGGAAAGGATGGAAAACAGAGTGGATACTAGAACAGAAATGAAAGAAACAGTACAAGGAGAGTTGAAAGCTTTGTAGAAGACTTTCAGTTCCCATGAGACTTATAATGGGAGCTTTTGGAAGATTTCCAGAAAGGAAGTGATACATGTTGTCCCTAATAGATTATGGGTGCCTTTTAAAGATATTTTAGTTGTGGAAAGAATTCATAGAAAAGTAGGGCACGCAGGTTAGGAAAACATGAAAGTTAAAAAAAAAAAAGACAGGGGTTCTTAGTGTCACTGCTTATATTTTAAAATTTAAGTAAAAACAACCTGATTGTTTAACAGAGTGTCACAGATGTATTTGTAACTCAGAGAACAAAATTGATTCTAGCCTGACAGGAATCATATCACAAGGCCAGATTAAAAAAAAAAAAAAAATTAAAAGCAACTATCACTTCCAGAGTTCAACTATGAACTTTGTCAGTGATTCTTCAGTTTCACATTGTGTCTTAGCTGAAGGGTAGAATTACTGTATTCAGAAGACAAAAGAACAGGAGTTTCAAAGGTCACCTACTTTGGTTGGGGGGCTTTTCGGGAGTATGTAATGAGGTAAACTCAACTGAGTTAAGGGACTTTTCTGTTCCTGTCAAGTTAGAATGATCTCCCTTTCTCTTTAAAGGCTACCCAAAAAATGAATTTCTGATAAAGTGGAACTTCATTTGTTAAACTGGACCAGCCAGTTTAGTAATTTGTATTTTGGATTCTCATTGCTAATCATCCTTCCTTGACATCAAATAAGAGGCATTGTGGTTCATATAGAACAGGCCTGGTCTCAGTGAGTGTGTTAGCATTAAAAAAAGTTAGAGTATATTCTTAGAGAAAACAAAACATTTTCTCTTAGCCCTTAACTTCAGTGAATGTAATTAAATATTTTTGTTTCTGTATTAACTTAGTCATTCTTTCAAAAATGTTTTATGGTAAATGAAAGTAGTATGTGTGATGGCTCTTGTTAGTTCCCTTACTAGAGTTTTACAGGTATCAAATGTATGCATACATTCCGTGACAGAAAGTCAGCTGCTGTTTTGAGTTGTGATTCAGAAACAGTACTCTGCTGCCAACCCCCAGGTTTTTAACAGTTAGGGTCATGTTCTCGTTCCTAGCATCTCAAGTCTATCTTAAAAAAAAAAAATACTTGTGACAAGTCATAAGATCTAAGCTGTAGTTAAAAGCAGTTCAGACAGAAATCGCTAGATTTGGATACTTGACTGTGTGCTTTAGCATTAAAGAATGAGAGCAGTTTTTAGGAGGAAATTGAAATATCAAAATTAATTTTTACCTTTTTCTTTCCCATCGCTATCCCTACTCCCATTCCCTAAATAGGAATAAGCTGAAATTTTAAGTGGAACAGTTAACAACTTAATTTTTAAAAATGCTTTTATTTGGTTTTAAATTATAAATAAGTTCAGGTTTTGTTTCCTGTTAGACCCCAAGTTTTGGATATGGATTAATTAAAGCTGCTAGCAGTAGAGAACAGTTTTTCTTTTCGTGGCATGATTTCATTTCTGTGGAGACTTTGAAGAAGCAGGATTTTAAAACATTAAAGACTTGGCTGGGCGCAGTGACTCACGCCTATAATCCCAACACTTTGGGAAGCCTAGGTGAGAGGATTGCCTGAGCTCACAGTTCGAGACCAGCCTGGGCAACTTGGTGAAACCTCATTTCTACAGTAAATCAAAAAATTAGCCAGGCGTGGTGGCGCATGCCTGTAGTTCCAGCTACTTGGAAGGTTGAGGCAGAAGGATTGCCTGAACCCAGCAGGTTGAGGCTACAGTGGCCGTGAGCGTGCCACTGCACTCCAGACTGGACAACAGGTGAGACTCCTACTCACACAACAACAACAACAACAACAACAACAACAAAACATTAAAGACCTAAAGTTCCGTTAGAGTTGTTAATGTGTAGCTGTTAGATTGATGGGACCACATGTTAGCTCTGGTTCCAAGTGGTCCGTGGACTAGCATCTTTAATAGTCCTTGCTGCCAGCAGACTTTGCTGGCATCTTGGAAGGTTTGCCCCAACCTCAAGGCATGGGAGAACCTCTGCTTATCTGCTTTTCTATAGCCTTTGAGAGTCATGGTTCTGTGGGATCAACTCTTAGACAGCTGTTTCCCAAGGGAATGTTTTTAGTTTAGAGTCCATTTTAACTTTTCACACTAACCTGAAGTATAGAGTGTCGGACTATTGTAGGAAATTAATAGCCAAGTTCCCCTGTCCATTACCGAGATGAGCAAGACTTGTTGACGGTTCTCTAGCAGTTTTTCTGAAGGTGGGTACAGATGGCATGGAGGGTTTGGTGACTTAAACACGTTGTCATGATTCTTATTTTATAACTTACAGCATAGAACTAGGTACATGATATGCACTCACAAGGATTTGTGGTTTAGATACCTCAATTTATGTGTGAAAACTCTTCTACAACCAGTACAATTCCTCAAAGATAGATTAGTCCCAGTGACATTTACTCCATGATTTTGTGCTACCAATTTTGGAAGACAGTTCATCCAACAAAAATTTTAGTACCTTCACAAATCTATTCTGAGGGGCATCTTGGATACCCATTTTAGGTTAAAAACTAGATTTTGACACAGTTCAAATTTTGAAGGAATATAACCCTGCATTTGTTGAGTGCCTGCTGTATTCTGGGCTTTTGATATTTTCCATCATGTGTAAGTACAATGAAATGTTCATCCTCACCTCTGTGTATAATAATCCCCCAAACCTGAAATTAAACCCATCAGCATGTCTATACCTGTAGGCATAAGCCTAGCACTTTTGTTATGCATCACATAGGGAATTATTACTGCTAATTACATACGTTTAAAAGTAACAAAACACTATACAAATGAAGAAACATTTTCACATTTATGGGGCAAAAAATGTGAAGATTGTCAAATGAGTTGTTATTAGAACATATGGCATAAAGAAAATTACTTTGGATGGGGATTTGGAAATTAGAATTACCTAGTAGTTAAATATGAGGGGTATTTTATTTTCCCACTTTCAAACTTTCCCTTTTTGAATATTGGTGAACATGCTGATTGATCGATCCTCTGATTCAAATACCTTGCCTATTTAAAAACAGTCAGTTCAGCTCTGTTATTGAATAACTTTAAACTATTTATGAAAAAAAGTAAATTTAGTAACGGCCTTCTTTTACCTTCAGGTCGTCTAAACTATTCATATCCAGGATCCGATAGCTCTCTGCTTATTAATGGTAAGTGATAATTGATTTACCCTAGTGAAGTGCACAAAACTGATACAAGTTAGTACTAAGAGAAAATACAGTAGTTGTGCTTCAACAAGTAGAGAAATGACATTAGTTTGTTTTGTAATCATTGTAAGTTGCCATTAAACTATCAGCTATTTTAAAAGTAATTTTTTTACCTCAAAATTGTGCAAAGCTTTTTCATTTTTTTTAATGTGAAGCCCAACCAATCCCCTCTCTTGAACTTGGTGACAATGAGAATCCCATAATGACCCATAAAAACTGGCTTTATCTAACATTAACTTCTGCAAAGTGACCTTTGAAATGTCAACATAAAAGCCATTTTCACGTAGATGGAAAAATGTTCCAGGACAAGCAGAGGGTAATCAGAGATCTAAAACCAGAAAAGGGTAGCCTAAGACCACAGTGCTTGACAGTGCATTGGACAAGGTCATTTACTGTTTGCTGTCTAGTGAGAGCAAGAAGGAAGTGCTATTGACTTTCACAGTGCCTTCAGCAGATTCTCCTTACCTGTTCTAAATATTACTGATGTTCTGTTGAGTTCTCCTTTTATGTACATAATGAAGCAAGCTAGATTTCACAGGGAAGGAGGGACATCCACTCACAGAAGGAATTAAAGAACTTCAGTATCTATTTTTAAGTAGCATAGTTTAAAACAACTACGTGAAATACAGAGGTTTTGTTCACTTCTTTTCTATTCACTTACTATCCAGTATAGCTTTCAGATCTGTGTGTATGGATGATGGCTTCCATTTCTCAAAACTCATTTTAAGTCCCACAACTTTTAAGAAGTGTTCTTGACTAAATAGCTATATTCTCATCATTTCCAGAACAAAAACAAGCAAAACACCTCTCACTCTTTGTCTATGGTATGTTGTGAATGAGGAATTAAAAATTATTTTTATAAACGGATCTCCTTTGGGTTAGCATTTGAAATTAGTGTGCTATAGAACACAGGATTGCTGAGCCAGAAAAAGTTAGAAGGAGATTTGTTTTAGAAAGTCTCTGGGTACATCAGATCTTCTGGAGACTGTGTAGTTTATGAAAGCCCTCACTTACTTATTCATCAAACTTTAGTCTCTTATGCTACAGTGCCAGAAACAATGCCATAGTATGATATTCCAGCATAAATGTATATATGTCAAAAAACCAAACCCAGTAATGACAGTAGTGTCAGGACAAGGAGGACATAAGGGATACATGTAGTTCCAGAGTCAGGTCCAAATGCTGGAAATTGCAGTGAACCAAGATTTGAGATATTGCTGTGTCATCTTAGGCAAAGTGGTCAGCTCTTTTTTTATCTCAATTTTCTCATGAAATTGTTCTGTTGGATCAGTTGCCCCTGGGGTCCACTCTGTTGAGGTGAGAAAAATAAACTCTCTCTAATGGGTTTTCCTAAAGCTAAATTTATTTAATTAAGGAAAAAATCTATTATTATGAGATTGTCTTTCATTTTTTCTTCATTAATATCCTTCTTTAAAATAATAGATTATTTTTTAATGACCTTTACTTGTCAAATAAAAAATAAAGATAACTTTTCCTCCGCATACTTGTTTTGAAATTTTACTGGTCAGTGAATTCTAGGAGGGGACTAGATAGTTTCCACTGTTGCATACATAGAAATTTTGTTTATTATAAAAGTATACTGGCTGAGGTTAACATTGTGTCGACCTCAAAGATATGACAATAAAGAAAGAACAGAGGGGAACCTTGTTGGCTCCTCAGGCAAGAACCAAGAGTGTGGGGTTGTGACTGCCATGGTCTAATATTCAGCTTTGTGGGGCCCTAAAACTATTTTGTCAGATTTGATCAAGTTTTAGTTTTTACTAACCAACCAGTTAGGACCAGATACCACTTTATTCATTTATAATGAATAAAACTTCTAGCTAGACCAGATGCTGGAGGTGATTGGTGGACCCATTGTCTCTCAGTAGCAAAGTCCAGAGTGTAGCAGAAAATTGCTGAAAAGTCATGAAATTAAAGCTAGGTGGGAAGGAAGGGTATTGAGACAGTTCCTTAGTGACCTTGCCTTACGGTGTGGATGTTGCCCATTCTCTCAGTCATGTTTGTGAAACATCTTCTAGAGTGGATCATGTTTGTAGACCAATTAATCTCATTCATGTATTGGTACTTAGTAGCTTTGCTTTCACTTTAGCTCAGGTTCTGGGGGTACCTAGATTACAAATCTAGTGTAATGAATTGTGCTTAATGAAGATAAAGGTAAGAATTACAAATACTACCCAACATAGGGTTGTAGTGAGAATTAAATGTATGTACCTGGGACATAGCAAGTCAAAATAAAATAATTAGAATAAGTATTTCTTTGGCTAGGAAAATTAATGCTGAAAATTTATTAGAAAAAATACAAACAAGGGATTAAGATGAGTTTGTAAAAAAAGGTCTACTCTTGGACATGCTTTCTTTGTCTACTAATTAAGGTAGGTAGCTTAAAACTATATTCACTTTCAATTGTACTCCCTTCGTGTCTTGTGTATGCAGCCTTTACTTAAAACTGAAAATAATGACTGTTACTTAACAGTCATTGTTTAATTTAAGACTAAAAGGAGCTGTAAAGAACTGTTCTTTCCTGTCTACCACAAATAATCTATTCCGGCTTTTATGTATGTATGTATATTTATTTTTTGAGTCAGACTCTCACTCTGTCACCCAGGCTGGAGTGCAGTAGCATGCTCATAGTTGCGGCAGCCTCAACCTTCTGGTCTCAGATGATCCTTCTGCCTCAGCCTTCCAAGTAGCTGGAACTACAGGCACACCAACCATATCCAACTTGTTTTTTTGACTTACTGTAGAGACGAGGCCTCCCTCTGTTCTAGGCTGGTCTCGAATCCCTGGGCTCAGGCAATCCTCTTGTCTCCCAAAGTGTTGGGATTATAGAAGTGTTGGGATTATAGGCCTGAGCTCCTGCACCTGTCCTATGCAGGCTTTTAAAAACCTTAAAAAGGTGATTAGATAGCCATCCTGCTTTGTTTCAGCTGTAACTTTCAGAGCTTTTTCTTCCAGGTATCTGTGAGTTGAAAGTCTTTCTTGTTCTGTTATGATAAAAACATGGCAGAACGGTTTATGTTCATTCTCACATGAACATTTGAATTTTGACCATGTGATTTTTAATGTATGATTTATTTTGAAAATGTCAAGCAATCTCACAGCTTTTGGGGAAGAAGTGGGGTTTAAATCCACAATAAATGAAAAGAAAAGTCATAGTTGTCAGCCATTTTCGGCAGTTGTTGGAATTTGCCTGCACAAAGATAAATAGGACTTGCTCATCCTTGGATCAAATTTCTTATTATTTTTTTGCCACGCTTAATCATCAACTTTCATACTATTCAGTGACCTCCATATGCCACTCATGACTTTTAAAAGGCAATGCCAGTATAATTCAACAGTGAGTGAAAACTGCTAAGAATGTTATAGTGTACAGTCTAGGGGATTATTCAATTTATGCTGTGTTATGAGTTGTAGAAATGTTTTTGAGGGGTAGTTTTGGGGAAAGTGCTTGGATTTTCAATGTATTTTGAAAACCAAACTTTCTAGCTACTTTTTGGATGCTGTATTAGTTTATTAGGGCTGTCATAAGTACCACAGACTGCATAGCTTGGACAGACACTTATTTTCTCACAGTTCTGGAGGCTAGAAGCAAAAGGTAAAAGTGTCATTGGGGTTGATTTCTTCTGAGGCATTTCTCCTTGGCTTGTAGATGGCTGTGCCTTCACATGTCTTTCTTCTGTGCATGTCTGTGTCCCAATCTTTTCTTTTAAGGACACCAGTCATAATGGGTTAGCACCCACCCCAGTGACCTCATTTAACCTTATTTATCTCTTTATAGATCCTGTCTCCAATAAAAAAGTCACACTCTGAGGTATTGGGGGTTAGGGGACACAATTTGACCCATAAGAGATGCCTTTAATTAGTAAATTTCATGTAGGTAGGAATTTAGTTAGAACGTTCATTTTATGGTTATGAAAAGCAACCATGAAACTCAATTTTTCAGCTATGTGAGTGGGAGTGCTACACATAGGCCAGACTCATACCTCTGGAATATCTTGATTTGGCTCTGAGATAGACATCGGATTAAAAGATTAATTTTCCTTTTACCCAGCTTAAAACTTTATTTTGTTTAAGAAATCACCATTTTCTCTGTGTGAAAGTGCTTGTGCATTGTACTTTTTTTGGTAACCTCTCATTCCACTGCCTTAACCCTTAGGATTAACTACTTCATAAAAGAAATTTGTGGCAGGAGAAAGTTATAGAACAACCAAAAAAAAAAGTTTCAACAACTCATGCGTGTCCTTTCTTTTCTCTGAGAATATCTGTTTACTTAGAAGTATCAACTAAATATTTGCTTGTCCTACAGAAGGAGATTTTAGTAGGTGATCTTTTAAAGGTTAGCATAAAATACCATCTCTGTTTCTGTCTCTCTTTTTTTAACCTTGAGATTTTTTTATTTTAAAGATGTGAGGTACAATTCAGGATTAGATATACAAGTGGACATCGAATAATGTTTGGGCCTCCCTTTGATCCCCACTTTGCCTGGTTTGAGATCAGTTATCCTTACTGATGTTTTGCCACCTCTACACCCACACCCTGGCAGTATCCCACTATTGCCAATCCCTTTATTATAGTATTATGGTAAATATATACTTATGAGTGAAAATGTGTGGTGTTCTGTTTTTTGTTTCTGTGATAGATCACTGAGTATTATAGACTCTAAATACATCCAAGTTGCTGTGAATTTCATATGTTTGTCCTTCTTTATGGCTGTGTAATATTTCATTGTGTATATGTACCACATTTTTTTTTTTATCCTGTCCAGTTTCAACGGGCAGCACAATTGGTTCCACGTTTTTTCTTTTATGAATAGTGCTGCAGTAAACATGCAAGTATCTTTTTTGGAGAATGATTTGATTTCCTCTGGGTATATTCCCAGTAGTGGGATTGCTGGGTCATATGGAAGGCCAATTTCTAGTTCTTTTAGAAATCGCCACACTGTTTTCCATAGAGGTTGAACTAGTTTGCATTCCCACCAGCAGTGTAGAAGTGTTCCCTCTTCTCTGCATCCTTGCCAGCATCTGTAGCTTTTTGTTTTATTAATGATGGCCACTCTTACTGAGGTTAGATGATATCTCCATGTGGTTTTGATGTGCATTTCTCTGATGATTAGTGAGGCTGAACATTTCATGTGTCTTTTGGCTGCCCTTATATTTTCTTTTGAGAAGTGTCTGTTCATGACTTTTGCCTGCTTTTTAATGGGGCAGATTTTTTCCTTTCGGCACATTTGAGTTCCTTGTAGATCCTGGATGTTAGGCCTTTGTGAGATATACAGTTGGCAGATATTTTTTCCCATTCTGTGGGGCTGTTTCCCAGCTCTCTTGATGGTTTCCTTTGCTTTGCAGAAGCTTTTCAGTTTAATGAGGTCCCACTTGTCTATCTTACCTCTTATGGCATGGTCATCTGGGGTTTTAATCAGGAATTGGTTGCCTACTCTGATTTCTGTAAGGGTGTCTCCTGCGTTTTCTAAGATTCTTATAGTTTGAGTTTTACGTTTAGGTCTTTGATCCCTTTAGAGTTGATTTTTGTTTATGGTGGTAGGGGTCCTGTTTCATTCTTCTGCATGTGGTCAACCAGTTTTCCCAGCACCATTTACTGAATAGGTTCTCCTCTTCCCAGTGGTTGTTGAAACACCGTCTCTTAGTTATAGTTTTTTGGAATGAAAGGAGGAAGATTGCTTGAGAGGGGGAGAAATCTTTCAAAAATTAGGGAATAATTTACCCCCAAAAAATGTAAATTATGGTCATTTACTGAAAATGTATATATTATGACTCTGGTCTCTATAGTAAGAAGCTTGTTGAAAGATCCCTTCACGAAGAAGATAATATGAAAACATACTATAAAGTGCTCTGGAATTGTTTTCCTTAGAATACTAATGAAAAACTGAGAACAATTGTTGAAGATCCAACTAAGAAGAGCATATATATGAGTTTACTTTTGAGAAAAGGAAGAGATTGTTTATTGAGCATGTGATGTCTGACCATTAAATACATACATAGAGTCTATTCTCTCATTTGCCCCCCATTTTTTAAGTAAGTAAACTGAGAGATATGGATATACAAAAACCAGAGTAGCATTCTCTGCTCTAAGGTAGGTCTTTATAAATAATAGTGTCATATCTTTATCGTATCTTATTAACTTTTCCAGAATGTTGTTGTACCAACAAGGTAATATAAACAAAGCCAGTGTGACAGGGAATTCTAACTATGTGTAAATTAATTTTGTGGCAATGAGAATGTTAAATGAGTGGTTAGTTTATAACATAATTTAAAATGATTCTTTGCATCTTTTGAGTTGTATGTTTTGATCTTTGTAATGGTTGTGTCTGCTTTCTGGTTCCTCCATCTTTATTCTTTTGTTCACAGATTTACTCCTTTTAGCTTTGAGCCTTTGACTTACATCTTTTTTGTTTTGTTTTGTTTTGTTTTGAGTTGGAGTCTCACTCTGTCACCCAGACTGGAGTGCAGTGGCCGCTCCTGGCCACTGCAGCCTTGACCTGCTGGGCTCCGGCGATCCTTCTTCCTCAGCCTTCCAAGTAGCTGGAACTACAGGCGCGCGCTACCACACCCGGCTAATTTTTTTGATTTATTGTAGAGATGAAGTCTCGTCAAGTTGCCCAGGCGGGTCTTGAACCTGCAGGCTCAGGCAATCCACTCACCTCAGCCTCCCAACGTGCGGGATTACAGGCTGAGCCACCGAGCCCGGCTGACTTACATCTTTTTAACTGATTTACTAATTTAGCTAATTCCCCTACATTTTCCTTTTAGTCTTACTGGAAAAGTCAGTTCTTTGATAAGCCACTCCCTTTTTTTCCAAAGAGAATTCCTATCTGCCTTCTCACCATGGGAGTATTGAAGGTACATGTAGATGGAGAGCTAAGGTAGATCAGAGTAACCTGAACTGGGTCAATGCTTTCATTGCCTAGTAATAACCTACGAATAATTTATCCTTCATGGCCCCAAATCTTACTCTTTACAGAATTGATTAGGTTCTGGCATAGAAAAGGATGTTTTTCTTTAATATATTATTTGTTTGTTTTTAACCTAATATTAAGATAAAATCAAAACCAAGAAGAGGCTGGGCACGGTAGCTCATGCCTATAATCCCAGCACTTTGGGAGGCTGAGGCAGGAGGATTGTTTGAGCCCAGCCTAGGCAACATAGCGAGACCTTGCCTCTACAAAAAAATTTTAAAAATTAGCTTTGTGGTACACATCTGTAGTTCTAGCTATTCGGGAAGCTGATGCAGGAGGATCACTTGAGTTTCAGGAGTTTCAGGAGTTTGAGGCTGTGGTGAGCCATGATTGTGCCACTGCACTCCAGCCTGAGCAACAAAGTGAGACTTTGACTCCAAAAATTAAATTAAAATAAAATAAAACCAAGAAGAAAACCAAAAAGGGTCTATTAACAAATACCAAAATATAGCACACAATAATTATAAGTTCAAATGGTATAGAAAAGGAGTAAAATAAGGATAAAACATGCTTGCTTTCTTTGCCTGTCCCGGTTTGTCTCTCCAGAGGTTCTTGTGGTTGTTTCTAGAAAAAACAATTTATGCATATTCCTACGTATCTATTTTTTTTATTTTTACATTTGCACAATAAGGACCACACAGTACACACTTAGATGCCTCATGCAAGCTACATATTAGAGAGCTTTAGGCACATAGATATGTGCCACATTTTAAAATGGCTGTATACTATGTATTCTTATGAATTTATCACTATTATGGATACTTGGATTCCTTTTGACTATTACAGATGTTGAAATAAATGACAAAATATATTTTTTAAGAAATGGATAATATTTTTATAATGAACTATGTGGAGAGAGAGGGAGGGAGATAGTCCTAATAAGTCTTTCTGTACCTTCTTTGCAAGACTAGCATCACAGATGGTATCACGGCCACTGCAGCCTCGACCTGCTGGGCTCAGGTGATCCTTCCGCCTCAGCCTCCCAAATAGCTGGAACTATAGGCTCGTGCCACCACGCCCAGCTAATTTTTTTATTTATTGTAGAGATGAGGTCTCGCTAAATTACCCAGGCTGGTCTCGAACCCATGGGCTCAGGAAATCCTCTCACCTCAACCTTCCAAAGTGAGCCACCACACCTGGCCTTTTTTTTTTTTTTTTTTTTTGAGTCAGGATTTCACTCTGTTGCCCGGGCTGAAGTACAGTGGCATGATCACAGCTTACCACAGCCTCAAACTCTTGGGCTCAAGCAATCCTCCTACAGCCTCCCAAGTGGCTGGGACTACAGGCATGCGCTACTATGCCTGTCTAATTTTTTTGATTTTTCATAGAGTCAGGACTTACTAAGTTGCCTAGGCTGGTCTTGAACTCCTGGGCTCAAGTAATTCTCCCACCTTGGCCTCTCAAAATACCAGAATTACAGGTGTGAACCACTGTGCCCAGTCATTAGAGGGAATTTGATGCTGAATATAGGGCTAATAACAAGGATAGAAAGCATTTGTAAACAATTCTCTAAAAGCATTTTGGAAATAAAGTAGTTAACAATACAACTAATCACATATATACAGAAATTATAAAAAAAAATTATGGCTGTAATGTTTCAAGCCCACTTTAAATTCTTCAATCCTGTTATTGCTGAATGTTAAATTTTTGATGACTTTATAAATCAAAACTAAGAAATAAAAATAAAAATGGATAAACACATAGTATTTCTTTTAGCTTTGAGAACTGGGAGATTTTTATTCTGTGATAATAGAATGAATTTTTAAATTATTTTCATAGTCTACTTTTTGGCCACTGAAGGAAAAAACTTTTTCCCCTGTATTTAAGTAGCTTTAGGGAGTACAGGTGGTTATTGGTTATGTGGATGTATTGTATGGTGGTGAAGAAGTCTGTGTTTAAGTGTACCTGCCACCCCCACCCTGGTGCACTGTACCTGATAGGTGATTTTTCATTCTCTTCTCCTTCCCATTCCTCCCTCTTCTGAGTCTCCAGTGTCCATTTTACCATCCTATGTGCACTTGCAGAACCATAGCTTGGCTCCCACTTTCAAATGAGACCATGCAGTATTTTATTTTCCATTTCTGTGTTCACTTAGGGTGCTGTTCCCTAATTCCATCCAAGTTTCTGCAAAAGGCATTATTTTATTCCTTTTGATAGCTGAATAATATTCCGTGATGTGTGTGGATGGGCGAGTGGGTGGGTAGATAGATTGATAGATAGGTGGATAAATAGATAGATAGATATCACAGTTTCATTATTCTCTGATCAGTTGATGGGCATTTCAATTGATTCCATATCTTTGCGATTGTGAATTGTGCTACCATGAACATGTGAGTGCAAGTGTCTTTTTTGTATAATGACCTCTATTCTCTGTTCCTTTGACTGAATGAAAGTTTTGAGCAGAGTTTATTTCAGCTGACTTAGAACTTTTCCAAAACATAAATTTCTTTAAATACAAAGTTATTTTTTAACTTGCCCCTTCCTTGGATATTTGAGAAACATTCAATAATAAGCAATACTTGATAGTCATGAGAGCTATCTGAAATCTGTCTGACATTTTCCTCAGGAAAGCAGTGAGGATCTATGTTACAGGTTTTTAATCGTAAAGTTTGCACTATATAATTTGAAATAGGTGAGGAGAAAGGTGCTTTGTACATCTTTTATGTATAGGATGGAGTGGCTTCGTTTTGCATTCTGTTAACATCTGGGTTCTGGTTTCATCGATATGCTCACTTTGTAGAAAATTAATTTTTTTTTAACTTTTAAATTAATTTATATATGTCATATATCAAATTTTACACTAAAAATAATATATACATTATAAGTTAATTGCACATTCTTATGTGCTCTAGAATGTCATTGTTTTTATTTTTTTAGCATTAATTTATACCAATCACTTGATTTGCAGTTTTTGATAGCTGCAGACTTTGTATATCTATAGCTTATTTTCCCTTAATACGGAAAAATGTCTCCATAGCTGTCAGAATTTAATCTCAGGATTTAATTATGAATTCTTTTTATATTGCCCAGCTTAATTTTACAGTGTATAATCAAAGTTTGAAAATACACGTTTGAAGATTTTGAGGGTACTTGATTATAACTTTTGTTCTACAGCCCTTACTGTTCCTAAAACTGTGTTTATCTTTGAAGTAATGGAAGCCATGAAAGTTTTCGTGTTGATTTTGTCGTTTTTAAAAGCCTATTCTTTTCAAGTGTCTGCTTCCTCAGAAATCCAAGCAGCATCAATCAACTTTTTAAGATTGACAGAACCTGACTGGGTGTGGTGGCTCACGCCTGTAATTCTAGCATTTTGGGAGGCTGAGGCGGGAGGATTGCTTGAGCCCAGGGGTTTGAGACCTGCCTGGGGAACATAGCGAGACCTCCTCTCTGCAAAAAAATTTAAAAATTAGCTGTGCGTGATGGTACATGACTGTGTTCCCAGCTACTCAAGAGACTGAAGCGATTAAATGAGCATCTGCTTTTGTGATATCATTTGTCTTTCTAATCTGCTTAAGTCAGACAATACCTTTCACCCCTAAACCTAAGTCCTATTAAAGTGAAAACCTAACTTCTTGAGAGAGATTTTATGTTGTTTTAATCTTTTGCTCAAATACTTTGGTGAACTCCAAGGCCATTTAGCAGTGTAGAAATGATATATTTTGGTATGAGATATAGTTTCATTTTGGAAAATATGGTATTTCTGAGTTATATTTAGTTAGCATTTATCTAGACAGATAAGAATAAAAATACTGACCAGTTTGTGAGTTTTTGTAGTGACTTCTTAAAGGTACTTAGGACTCTCAAATGCCCTTCCCCTCCACCTCCCTTCGCCCTCCCCACCTCAACTTCCTCATCTTCTTCCTCTCTTCCTATTGTACCTTCCACGTGACTAGTACAGCAACAGACATGTTACATTATCCTTATTCAGTTATAGGCCCCTCTGGCCTTAAAGGTTGCTAGTCCCTTGGGGTCAGGGCTGTGTACTGTTTATCCACAGTGCCCAGCAAGATCAGGCATTCAAGAAATGTCTGTTGAATAGAATTGAGGTGTTTGGACAGGCTGGGCTTATAAGAGCCAGCTTGTTTCAGGGAAGACATTTTCTCAAAAGTTTCCTGATTTATGCTGCTATGTGGGAAAAAAAAAGCTTGCTGGTTTAAGTTTATACTGCCGTTTGCTGAGTATACAGATATACCCTCCCACCCCCACCTCACACTCTTGGACCATTGATTACCTTTTCTTTTCCCCTGGCTACAACCTACTTGGCAATAAAAATACCAATCCTTTTACTTTTCAACATTTGAGACTTGGTAGGATATTTGATTAGGGACAGAAAACTGTTGGCTAAAAAGAAGTTTATACCTTGTTTAAAGATTTCATCTGTTAGGATTTTCTTTTACAAGAAATTAACTTATACAGTAGGAATACTGTGAAATTGCTATTTGTCCTCTGGTGGTGAAAAAGTCATGAATTAAATATAAGTATATCTATTAAATTGCTAGTTACCAGGGAATTATGAGAGAAAATATGATTAATATGGTAATAGTTGATTTAGATCATGTTACATACTGCCTTAGTTTCATAATAGTCTGAACCTTGGGGCAATAATTACAACAAAAGTTTATCTTAAAACAAGTGAGATTCAATAAAGCTTCAGAGTGCCCTTGAAGGGCTTTAAAAAACAATAATAATAAAAGAATGCATTAAATTGGCCTCTTGCTATCCAGTTCCTTATTTCTGAGACATTTACCAGGAAATTAAGATTATACCTATAATTTTTCAGTTTCAAGCTGGTAGATGAATCACAGTTGGTTCTTTTGACAATGTTTGAAAGGTTGTTTTGTTTTTTGTTTTTTTGTTTTTTCTCATTTGACATGCAGCAAGGACTTATGGGCGAAGGAGAGGTAACATTATGTTTCTAACTTTTAAATGTATCTGTTGTGTTTGGAGAGGACTCAAGCTTGCCCAGTTTCTAACCTTTTGTGGGGAAGGGGAGAGGGGAAATGAGATACAGCTTCGATTCTTTCATAGTTGTTGTGTTATAGTTAACATTATTATTATTTGAAGGGGCTAATGAGCTCTAAAGAAATTATCAGAACAATAGATTTGGGATTTGAATAAAAATGATTTTCCTATTTATATTAGAAACTCTATTTATTTATATCTGAATATTTGGTTTTTTCTTTCTGCAAGGAGTTTCTTAAGAAAGAAAAGAATCTTTAAAAAGGAAAATACAGCCAGACTAATCTCAAAATACCTAATTGTCTTGAAGTTTCAATTATACTTAAGTACCCTATGTCTACTTTTTTTTTTTTAGCCAAGTAAGCATAATACATTTGGTTTAAGATGAGATAAGCTAAATAAATGACCAATCCTATAAACTTCAAACAATGGGGGTGGGGGAAGCTCTAGAAATTTTAGGGAATTTTAAAGAATCGTTCCCTAGAGGTGCCTGAATAAATCTTATTCTTGCTACCTAAAATAGTTTTGCCTTTTTACAAGAAAGTAAGACAGCTAAATAGCTTAGATTTTAAATATCAGTGATTTTTGAAGACCATTCAGGAAATAACCTCTAATTTTGTGTGTGTGTGTGTGTGTGTGTGTGTGTGTGTGTGTGTGTGTTTTAAGCAGGATTTATTGAGAGAACAGAAAAGCTCCCACAGTGGGAGGGGACCCGAGGGGGTTGCCCAAACCTCTAATTTTATAATCATTTTTTGTCTTCATCTGACATATGGTATTATAGGATAAATTTGTAACAGATCTGTTATTATTTGTGTTTAGTTATGGAAGTTGAAGACAAGTGTGGCAACAAAAGGACATTGGAATGTTTCAGTAAAGGAAGAACACTTAGCAAATTCCTCATGTAGTACCTAGAAGGAAATTGGCAGCCTGCAAAGTGATAAAACAGTACTTGAGAGATTCTGCAGTTATTTGTAGGTCTGTGTTTTCCTTATGATTTACAAGTTTATATTTTGCTGTCAGGTAAATATGGGAAGACTATTTCACATTGGCATCTCTGGTGTTTTCTGCTTATATATTCTGGATGATAAGATTTTCAAGCAGCAAACTGAGTGACTGGTTTTTAGAAATAGATAGTAGCTTAGCAAGCTGATAATTACCCAGCTTATAATAAATATATCTTTAGCGTGCCTAACAGTCTTAAATTCTATACGACTACACACTGAAGTTGGATAACAGCATTAAGTGGTTTTTGATTATACCCCATTAGTTAAGGTAAACTAAAATGAGCACTCCCTTTAAAAGTCTGCTTGTTCATCTTAAGCACATTCTCAGAGGAAATTGTGCAGGCTATACTGTTTGATCTTTTAAAGAAACGTAAGTGGTCCAGTGTCTTACAGCCAGTGTAATACTCAGGGTACATGTCTAGGTTGCCAGTGGCATGGGGCCCTGCCAAGCCAATTGCTTTCTGAAGAGTGCTCTCCTGCTGTGCTTCAACTCACCTCACTTGAGTCTGTGAACCCCAGTGGGATACTTAAGCAGCCTCTGTTTAACCATGTATCTTCTCTCTGACTCAGTGGGAACTTGAAGGAATTCAAGAGCGTATCTAAGTGATTGTGTTGTTCAGTGAGAAAAATAAAAGCAGCAATTGTGTTGAATCTGCCGTTTTCCTTGTCTTTGTGCATGATCATCTGTGGTGAGGAGCATTTTCTGTTAGCTTTTTTTCCTGCTTTTATTCCAGGTCAGTCCTCACTGTTTCCAATGGAAGATGGGTTCTTGGATGATGGCCGTGGAGATCAGCCTCTTCACAGTGGCCTGGGCTCTCCGCACTGCTTCACTCACCAGAATGGGGAGAGAGTGGAACGATACTCTCGCAAGGTGTTTGTGGGCGGATTGCCTCCAGACATCGATGAAGGTACACTATGGGAGAGCTGTGGGTAGCAGGGGACCCAGATGGTGGCACAGCAGGAAACTCAGAGACAGTAGTTACTGTCTTCATAAGGATAGTCTTATCTGGCTCCAGGTGTTCAGTCTCAACTACATTGTTCTCTTATCCCACCTTCCTATGGTAGTTCACACAAGGAAGGGGAGTAGGGCTATGTGAGCCAACTGAAGCAAGGGATTGGATGACAGGTAAAAGAGTACACATCCCTGGGAAAAATTCCAAGGATTCCACTGTGGTGGGTAAACATGGGTGCTGACTGCCTTTCATCTATGTGCTGCCTTGGCCAAATTTGGCTAGCATTTTCCTACTTTTTCCCCACCTTTTATAAGTACTCCATAACTATATAATTCTTTGCTTAAAAGTTGAAGATCTTAGATCAAGCATGAACTTTTGGAAAATATGGCCTACGGTTGTTTTATGAGAAAGGAGATCTTGTTTATAGTAGTTGACAAGACCGAAGGTCTCTGCTTGTATAGAGATTACATTCTTTTGGGGGAAGACCTATAAATAGTGTGTAAACATGCAAGAAAATGTTAGAGAACAAGTACTGAGAAGCACACAGGACAATGTGATCTAACGATGCAGAGTTTCTTAGACTAGGTGGCTAAGGAAATTCACTCCGAGGAAGTAATATTTAGGCTAAGGCCTGAATACAGAGTCAGCCATCTAAAGATTTGGAGGAACTAGTTGTTCTGGAATATGCTATTTATCTGTGGGTCTAGGTAACATTAATAAAAATCAAAGTAGCAGACTTTATAAAAATCACATATCCTTGATGCTTTCCTGATTTCTTATCTTGGCTTCTTGAATGAAAATTGAAATAAACTAATTCATGTTAAGAAGAATAGAGCCGGGCTCAGTGGCTCAGCCTGTAATCCCGCGCCTTGGGAGGCTGAGGTGAGTGGATTGCCTGAGCCTGCGGGTTCGAGACCCGCCTGGGCAGGCGAGACCTCATCTCTACAATAAATCAAAAAAATTAGCCGGGCGTGGTAGTGCACGCCTGTAGTTCCGGCTACTCAGAAGGCTGAGGCGGAAGGATCGCCGGAGCCCAGCAGGTCGAGGCTGCAGTGGCCGGGAGCGGCTACTGCACTCCAGTCTGGGCGACAGAGTGAGACTCCAACTCAAAAAAAAAAAAAAAAGAATAAAAGAAGAATAGAATAGATTTCTTTAAAAACCTATAAAGTCTAATAAGGTTTAATAACTTTATATTTAGGCTGGGATCAAATTTATCAAGTCACTTCATTTTCCTTAAGATGATCAACCTTTTGAGAGGTTGACACAAAAATGATTCTAAAAAGTCAAAGATTGAAATAAACAAAGGGATTTTCTTGGGTCTACAATAAAATGTCTTGGTGGAAGCTGTGCTGAAATTTTAGCCTTCTCTGAGTCAATTTCCATGCTGCCCTCGGAGAGCATAGCTTGGAGAACAATGTGTTCTATAGAATTGTGCACTAAAAATTATAAGGCTTATGGGAAAGATAGGGTAAATCATTTAAAATTGGACAAATCACTTAAAACCTAATGATCTTTGTACATGAAGCAGGGACAAAAAGATAATGCATACCTTGGAGATAACTTGGACAGTTCAGGCAAGTAGCCCAGCATACTTGGGGCTGCCTCGAGGAATATTGGAAATGTACAAAGCCAGAAAGGCTGGCCTGCAGGCTTGAAGACAGGCAGATGGAAAGGGGCTTCTAACATCCGAGGAAGTACAGACTAAATTGCCAGGAGACAAGGGCAAGGTTGGGGGCACACCTCCCTGCAAGGTTGCTGTACTTATTTTTAATATTCTCATAGTAGAACTGAGAGGGCTTCTGCCTGTGAACCTTCCTAATGAAGGTCATCTTTCTATCCTCTCTGTGCCAGCTCACCTGGTCTAGGAAAAATCACTTATGAACCAGTACAGCTTCCATGTTATGTTGATATTGTTCCTCTAATTGCCAGACTCACACGAGCTAAACACTATAGAAACAGGTGTCACAGCCCCTCACAATCTGGGAGAGAGGAAAACAGTTCTACTGGGCTAGAATTTAAACATTCCCCATCTCTCTTTTCTGTTCCTTTCTCCTGACCTATTACCAGCTCTTACCTACACATGCTTACCTACTCTTTCCAGAAATCTCTTAAAGATTTACTTTCCTCTAATATCATTAGTTGTCCAAATATATAATGTAGCGTAACTAGTGTCATTTAAATTAATAGTAAAATATGATCAGGCCTTCCCTTTCTATCTTTTTTCCCTTCCATTTCTTCTTTTTTTTCCTCTTTCTTCCTCCTACGCTCATAGATATTTCTGCCAAGGAAGCGGATTGGTGAGGGGGAAGAGGGCTCCAAGTGTGTGTATGGAGGGGACTTACTGAGAGGCCCCAGCAGGAGTATGCACAGTGTCCAGGAAACCAGGCAACAAGGGCTAGAGAGCAAAAGTGGAAAGCAGAGGAAGATTGCAGGGTCACTGAAAGATTGATTGCATTGAGCAAGTAAATAAATGTTTTACAGATAATGGGAGTTAGGTTTCTCACCTTGAGAAGTGAATATAAATATAGAAAGGGAAAAGCCATGAGATGTTGGAGTGGAATTGAAACACCCATGAGATGTCGGAGTGGAATTGAAATATCAATATTGTCCAAGCGTGGTGGCTTATGCCTATAATCCCAGCACTTTAGGAGGTCGAGGTGGGAGGATTGTTTGAGGCCAGGAGTCCAGGACTAGCCTGGACAACATAGCAAGACCTGGTCTCTACAGATTTTTTTTTTTTAAATTAGCCAGGAATGGTGATATACACCTGTAGTCCCAGCTACCTGGGAGGTTGAATTGGAGGGATCACCTGAGCCCAGCAGGTAAAGGCTGTGGTGAGCTGTGATCATGGCATTACACTCTAGCCTGGGTGAAAAGTGAAACCCTGAGTCAAAAAAGAAAAAGAAAAAGAGAAAGAAAATATCAATATGAACTCATTGGTTTTTATAAATACACACAGATATAGAAATAGTTATAAGTGTGTATGTGTGTATATTCATGAAAAGACTTAGAAAAAATGAATACCCACTAGCAATGAGCATATAGAGCACTTAGATCTTAGTTTCTAAAAATCTTTTGCCACTAAAAGGAACATCTTGAAAAAAATGACTGAGTCTTGACTGGGGCAGAGCAAGAGTAAGATGAGCCTTCTTACTAGAAAGTATGGAAAGACTTAACGAATGATGGGGACAGGTCAGAAGAACATAGGACTACTTTTTGAGAAAAATTGAGCATCAAAATAAATAAGGAGAGAATTGGATCACAACCCAATGAATAAAATAGATTCATAGCGATATAAATAAATGAACAAATATCTGAATGATGGCAATAGATGACCACCATTTGGCAACCATCATTGTGGTGGTTGATAAAAGCAAGAGTCTTCAATGGATGCCAAAGCTTATGAAGGAACAAGAGTATTGGTGAGTTATACAATATCTCCTTGTAAAGTACTAAGCAGTGGTTTCCTCTTGGTAGAGAAACCAGGCTGATACGACTTGACCAGGCAATCGAGATTAATGTGCCCAATGGTAGGGCAGGATGACAGAGTGTCATTACGGTGGTATTCCTGTTTGGAATGCGCAGCATGAGTCTGGTCAGGAGGAACTAGAGTACAGACCCAGGTTGAAGGTCACTGTCTTAAATCTGTTTGGGTTGGAATACAAAAATAATAGATATTTATTTCTCACCCTTTTGGAGGCTGGGAAGTCCAAGATCAAGGTTCCAGCGTATTCAATGTCTGATGAGGGTCTGCTTTCTCACAGATGATTATTTCACATGACAGAAGGTCTCTCTAGGGCCTCTTTTATAAGGGCACTAATCTCATTGATGAGGGCTCCACTCCCATGACCTAATCACCTACCAAAGGCTTCACCTCCAAATACTCACTGGGGATTAGGTTTCAACATATAAATTTTTTTTTGAGGAGGGATGTAAACATTCAGTAGTCATCCTGCAGAATGAATGTGAAAGACAGGAAAGAATATGGAGTTGTTCCATTTCAATTGAAATGGACTGATGTTCTAGGAATGTGACAACTAAATGCAACCTGTGTTCTGGTTAGGAATCTAAATCAGAAAGGATATTGTTGGAATAGTTTGAAATTTAAATGGAGTCTGTGAATTGGGTAGTAGTATTGTATTTATGTTGATTTCATAATTGGGAGGGTTGTATGGTGGTATAAAGGGGTAACCTTACCTTGAGCAGGTACCAACAGTTGTGTTTGGGATTACAGAGCATCATGTCAGATAAAAATGATGAATGGATAGATGGAGGAGAGAGGGATGGGTGGATAGGTTGATTCATGCACATGAGGGAGGGAAGAGAAAAGTGAAGGAAAAGGGTGCAAGGCAAATATGCAAAATACAAGCAGTGGGGGATTTAGGTGAAGGGCTGCAGGAGTTCCTTGTACTGTTCTTGTAAATAGTAGATTTGAAACTGTTTCTTTAAAAACTACTTTCAAAAAATTATTATAGAAAATTTAAATCTACTTTTTTGCTTTGTTGTTCTTTAGATGAGATCACAGCTAGTTTCCGTCGCTTTGGCCCTTTGATTGTGGATTGGCCTCATAAAGCAGAGAGCAAATCCTATTTTCCTCCTAAAGGTAATTCTCAAGACTTATTATACCTACACAGTTTATTTTTGTGTTGTTTAATGTATAGTCTTTTCATAAATCCTTGCCTTCACTGTAAAATTTTTCATTGTTAAACTTCTATTTCCCCAAATACAGCTTTAAAATTTCTACCTAACATACTTTTAATTTGAATTTAATTTTACTCTAAAATGCGCTTCAAGATACTGTCAAAATAAACTGTATTTTGATATTATCAGATTTTGTATAAATATTTCAGTATAAAAATTTTTGGCGGGGCGTGAGATACTAATGTCTGGCAACGTCAAGATCTAAGACTCATGTGGCTACAATCAACATCAAAGATCCGCAGCCTTGGACATTCCTTTTGGCCCAGACCCCTTGGGGCCCAAACCCCCCTTATCCCAAAGGCCCTTAAATATACCCAGTTCTTGGCCCTTCAATGCTGCACTTGCCTCTGAGTGTCGGCCCCCTTTCCAATCTGTGAAAGGTGAATAGTAAACTTTACTTCCTTCTACTTCTTAAAAAAAACAATTTTTTTGCATTTTCTACTCCTTTTTCTTTCCTTTAGTTTTTGTATGTGTTTCCTTTCCTGTGAAGAAATTGCCAAAAAGAAGAAAACACATAGGTCTTTTTTTTCTTTTTTCTCAGGCTATGCATTCCTGCTATTTCAAGATGAAAGCTCTGTTCAGGCTCTCATTGATGCATGTATTGAAGAAGATGGAAAACTCTACCTGTGTGTGTCAAGTCCCACTATCAAGGACAAGCCAGTAAGTGCAGTCTAGCATAAAATAGCTTCTTGGTTTTTGCCTCCATTTATCTGTTCTGTTTGAAAAACCCACAGACATCTTGATATGTTTGGTGTGCTTAATTGACACATGTGTAAGTAGAATATAAATTTTAAAAGTCTTGTTGTGTTCCTAACATTGAAATTCCATATATTGGTGCATGTCATTTTGACACTGATGTTTGGTTAATTGAGATATACCTGGTAAACCTTTACTTTTAAAATGCTTAACTTGATGATGTATTTGATAAAGTAAGCTGAATTTCCTCTGAATAATAGAACTCAAATCACAAGTATCTGTGTGTCTTTCTATCTCCTTTCTCACTTTAATCAAGATTTAACCCAATACTATCCTTCACTTTTTGCATATGGTACTCTCACAAAGTAGAATGAATCATGTATATGCACATATAGATACACTACATACTGTTTTTTCTTTTTGGAAAAGATTATTTTTGTGATAACATTTAGTCTTTAAGAAGAGTAGCAACTGGCATGTTTTGCCGAGTCAAAGCAACTATTTATTTATTATCACTCAGCCAGCATCTAATGCAAGATGGTTATAGCACAGAATGGTGTTGTCAGTGGGTCTAGCTTCAGCAGTGACGTGTGGAGCTTTCCTTGGTATCTTGGGGTTGTCCAGGTCAGAAACCTTCTAAGAGTTCCTATGATCTGGACTCTTTCAGCTTGGTTTGTTATGTTCTCTGTGAATTCCCAACCATATCTGAATTTGGGGCCTCTGGCTTAGGACTTTGTAGGTGTGCATATTTAGGAATACGTGGCTATCAACCCCATAGCCTTTGGTGTGGGCATTTGTAACAATAAATGCAAACAGTTTAAATGAGGTACATGATTTTTTTTTTTTTTTTTTTGAGTTGGAATCTCACTCTGTCGCCCAGACTGTAGTGCAGTGACTGCTCCCAGCCACCGCAGCCTCAACCTGCTGGGCTCAGGTGATCCTTCTGCCTCAGCCATCCAAGTAGCTGGAACTACAGGCACGCGCTACCACGCCCGGCTAATTTTTTGATTTATTGTAGAGATGAGGTCTCGCCAAGTTGCCCAGGAGGGTCTCGAACCCGCAGGCTCAGGCAATCCACTCACCTCAGCCTCCCAAAGTGTGGGATTACAGGCTGAGCCACCGAGCCCGGCCAGGTACATGATTCTTGATTGACAAAGCTAATGGATATACTGAAGTATTTATCATAAAAAGAGTCTGTTGCAAATATTATCAGTATCTTTATTTTGAAAACCTTTTTTGAAATAATACAATAGATTTGTTAGTATCAGGAGTCGTTTATATTTCCTGAGCATATACTGATGGAACACACAACCCTAGTTAACTTAGCTCTGTATACTGATTGGCATTATATACAATGCCAAATTGAAATTATGTAGGTATTGTGGGGTTAGATAGCCTAAAGGCCCAAATAAGCTGAAAGACAGCTAATTAGCTTACAGATTAAGGTCATGTTAAGTGATTTGGTTTATAATAGATAATTAAATTAAACTTTCCACTTTGGTTTAGTTTACCCTTAAAAATGAAATGGACTGAGCCCAGTGGCTCATGCCTATAGTCCCAGTGCTTTGGGAGGCTGAGGCAGGAGAATCACTTGAGGCAACCTGGACAACATAGCAAGACCCTATCTCTACACACAAAAAAGTAAAAAGTCAGCTGGGCCATGGTGATACATGCTCGTAGTCCTAGCAGCTCTGGAGACTGAGACAGAAGGATTGCTTGAAACTAGATGCTTGAGGTTGCAGTGACTTCTGATTGTGCCACTGCACTCCAGCTTGAGTGACAAAGTGAAACCTGTCTCTTAAAAAAAAAAAGAAAAAAAAACTGAAGAGTTGGAATACACTATTTTTAAGTCTTCTAGTTTTACAGCTTTTTTGATTTATAATGACATGAGTTACTTAAAAAATAAAATACTCTTTAATCATTTTTAACTCCCCCCTCCCATAAATTGCCTGTACGAGAATGAGACATTTTGGTTTCCCCACTCCCTAGGTCCAGATTCGGCCTTGGAATCTCAGTGACAGTGACTTTGTGATGGATGGTTCACAGCCACTTGACCCACGAAAAACTATATTTGTTGGTGGTGTTCCTCGACCATTACGAGCAGGTATGATTAAACAAGCAAGAAAACCCTCTATCCCTTAACATAAGAAAAACAAAGGCTTTTCAGGATAAGTTCTTAAGCATTTGAGTTAATGTCCAAGAGTGCAAGTACTAGAATCAAAATGTCTGGATTTAATTCATGTGCTCTGCTCCTGGTTAATAGTTGAGTGATCTTGAACAAATTACATAAATTTTCTAATTCTCAATTTTCCTATCTGTCAAATGGAGTGAAAAGAATATGTATTTCATAGCATTGTTTTGAGGATTAAACAAGATAACCAATGCAAAGTGCCTAGTGTGGTGCCACATAACCGATAGCCATCATTCTTATCACTGTCTGAAAAAAAAGCCCTTCAAGAATAGATTATGCATTGAGATGTTCAATATTTCTTTCCTTGTTCTCATTTGCTCAACAGTTATTTCCTGAGCTCTGATATATAATAGAGTTCTCAGCAGGTCATCGTGTTTCTAGAGTAGTACTTACAGAGGAAATTAGATCTCCAACTTCAAGTAGTTTGAGGCTTAACAGTATAAATGAGACAACATGCAAATGTTTGACCGTCTGAGATATTGAGAAACGAACAAAAAATAAATTAATAAAAATAACGTAAAATGAACAAGAATACGAGAAGGGACCCAAAAAACCCCAGGAAGTTTCTTTTTGGAGGGTGGGCCCCTTGTAGTACAGGCTTCTCCTACTTGGTAAGTGTTCTAGAAACCTATTGGCATCAGTGTACCAGCTATCATTGTTGTGAGAGACTACATTGGGCTTCAGTGAATTGTTTCTTTGGAGATTCTTTCAACACATTTGCTCATTTCATGGTGGGTGATTTATGAGCATTCCTGCCCACGACATGCTGAGTATTCAGCAATTTTTTTTTTTTTTTTTTTTTTGAGTTGGAGTCTCACTCTGTCGCCCAGACTGGAGTGCAGTGGCCGCTCCCGGCCACCGCAGCCTCGACCTGCTGTGCTCCGGCGATCCTTCCGCCTCAGCCTTCCAAGTAGCTGGAACT
>CAUYQG010090374.1:0-12070 GCA_963574415.1 Tarsius wallacei | reverse complement strand
TTAAAAATTAAAAAAAATACTCTTACTGAGAATGCATCTCTTAATGAGATTCAAGGGAAGATGGTGAAAAATCCTTTTGTTTGATGCCCTAAATATTTTTATACCTTAAGGCAGCAGAGCAAAACAAGACACAGGATGAGTGAGAGATAAGCTTTGTTTTATAGATAGTGGGAGAAGGGCATGTTTTGAGTGTACTTGGGATTTAATTTATAGAGATGACCAAGTGATGACATGGAGATGTCAATGTCACTGAAAGAAGTTCTATGATTCCCAAGAGAAAGAGTCGCACCGTGCCCAGCAGGGCCAATGGGGAAGCATCAGGATTGGTCAGGAAGGCATCCAGGCAGAAGGAGCAAGGGGACAACATGGCCCAGAACCTTTACTGTGTTGTCAGTGGGAAGGAAGGGGGGTGGCAGGTAGGCAAGCTGGAGCAAGTTTAGGACTGGACAGTTTGAGCACTTTCATGGGCTCAGGGTTACAGGGGCAGTCTCTAGTTGTCTGGTACCTGGCCCTGGGCTGATTTAGGACAGGATGATCAATTTTTTTTTGGCTTGGTGTGTGAGAGTTAGATAAAAGAGGTACTGAGGATGTGGGCTGGTTGGTTTGCACGTAAAAGGTGTCCTGGCAGACAAGTCATTTGCCACCTCTAGGAGTCAGCCAGTCCTGGAAGGGACAGTCTCTTTCTGGTCAGCAAGGCCTTCGAGATGTCAAAGCATCAAAAGATATAGAAAGCAACTTAAAAACATAATTAATACAGGGCAATTATAAAAGAGGCAGTGACAAAGCCTCAATATTAAAAATCAATGTTTTAAAGTCAAACGAGGGTTTCTTTTTCCTCTTTCATTTCTTTTTCCCTCTTTCTGAATAATTAAGTCCAAAAGCCATTAGATGGAGCTAAGTAAGATAGTGGTTTGTATGTGTGTGTTGGGGTGTGAGCAAGGCATGCTGGCCCAGAAATGGGCTATGGTGCCCAAGCAGGGTAAGGAGGACATGGGGTGGGGGTGGGGGGGTGGATCTTGTCATGGAGTTCAAGCAGAATGAAGAAAGGTGTCTGCATGAGGAAGGGGGCAGGAGTGCAGGAAGGGGTGGCCTGGTGCCGGGAGTCACAGCTGCAAATAGTTGCTCCACACTGGGAGCAGTTCATTGCAGGATTTCAGAGCTCAAACCAGGCAAGGAGGATGTCTAAGCAGGTTGGTGGTAACAGGAGATTCATTACATACAAGGGGATTGATTAAGTAAATAAATATATTCAGGAGAATAAGCACCAGATTTCTCACTGCAGAGATGGGGAGAAAACTAGAATGAACCCTGCGGTGAATAATTGTAATTGGAGATATTAGTGTTAATTTACGGTTTTCTATTTATAGAAATAGATGTAGAAATATGGATGGAACACACATATATACATGTACAACCCCCCACACACAAAGATCAGACATATATATATACACACACACATATATACCCACACATATATATTGAGAAAGAGAGAGAGAGAGATTCCTTGACTCTCTTCACTGAAAGAGTCAGGGAGAACCAATGCCCAATAATAAGTATATGTAACACCCAGATCTTGGTTTCTACATACTGTTCTCCACCAAAGGAACTAGGGTTTCTAGAAAAAATGGTTCATTCTATGAATGGGGTAGGGAAAGCAGAAGGTGGGCATGGAACATCTTGTTCTATCAGAGAGTAAAGAAATAGCAAATGATGGGAGCTTGTCCAAAGGACACAGAAGCCAGCTGGAAGGGACTTCTATTTAATTTGAGCAGTAAAATATCTGAGACAATTTGAGCAATAAAATAAATAATAATAGTAATGAATTCTAATCCACTAAATAAAATAGGAACCCATGAATTCATATTGATATGAGGAATGAATTAACTAAATTAAAAGTTTGTAGAGGAATAAGATATTACAAAATTCCAAAGGACATTATATAAAATATGTATTCATTACAAAGGGGAAAAGAGTAACTACAGTGGAAAAAGCTTGGCAGACAATAATCAAGCAATCAAAGTTAGCATCACCAGTATTGGTACAAATTGAAATCATGTCCACCTGGCAGGATGCAATAAGATTAGAGCATCCCTTCTTTCATATTCCTGCCTAAGATGTATATGCTGAGCCTAATCTTGTGGTAACGTTGGATAAACCCAAACTGAGAGACATTCTACAAAGTCACTGCCCTATAATCTTCAAAAGTCTCACGTTCATAAATCGCGAAAAGACTGAGGTTTCTGGATTAAAGGAGACTAAAATATATGACAACTGAGTAAGAGGAATGATTCCAAACTGAATTCTTTAGAACATAATTGTAAAATTTAATGATTTGAATGATGTTTGAGGATTAGATAGTAGTACTGTATTAATTTAATTTTCTGACTGGACGGCTGTATTATAGTCATGTAGGAAAATGTCCTCTTTGTGGCAGATATGCATAAAGTTTTTGGAACATCATGGGCAGTAATCAGCAATTATTTTCAAATGATTCAGGAAAAGAAGTTCTTTACACAGTCATTACAACTCTCCTGCAAGTTTGAAATTGTTCTAAATAAAAAGTATCAAAAATAAAGCCAGAATGAAGAAGGCTAGGAAAAATATCTCCGTTGCTGATTTACAAAAAGGAACATAGGGGAACAAGAGCTGCTCTCAGTGGTTCGATGGTATCACTGAAATGGAGGCCAGAAGGATGACATTAATTCATTCCTACAACAATTATTCACTGTGTCCAAGTATACAAGGGAGGAATCCCCAGAAACCTGGAATTATCTTTTGGAAAACAGGACTTTTGTAGTACAGGCCTCCCCCACTAAGTGTTCTAGGAACCCATGGGCATCAGTGTACCAGCCAGCACTGCTGTGAGAGGCTGCATTCAGTTTCAGTGAATTTTTTTTTGGAGATTCTTTCCAGGTGTTTGCTCATTTTATGCTCATTTCATGATGAGTGATTTACAAGTGATTTACGAGCACACCCACCTATTCCACACAGACTGATGAGCAGTTTTTGACCAAAAATGATGTGACCCCCGTGCCCCACCCTCCCTTTTCACCTGATCATGCTCTGATCGACTTTTTTGTTTGTTTTCTTGGATGAAAAAAGTTCTCAAAGGGAAACATTTTGCCATTGTGGAAGAGGTGAAACAAAACACAGCAGAAGCATAAAAGGCATCAAAATTATTGAGTTCAAAAACTGTCTTGAGTGTCTAGATAGGTGTATTGCATCAAACGACGAGTACTTTGAAGGTAGCTGAAGTTTAAACATGTAAGAATAAATACACAATTTTTTATAAATTAATTCCAGGGTTTTTGGGGCCCCCTTCATATTCTGTGTCAATGCTGTCTGCTGGAGATACAAGAGTGAGCAAGACAGGTATGATCCCCAACCTACAGAAATCCATGGACTAGCTGATAAACAGCCACGTAAAATTCATAACAGCATGTTTTATGGGCACAGACAAGTGCTCAAACCCAGACTCTGAGTATGAGACAGACTGTCTTCCCAAAGGTAGTGAGATTCAAACAGAGACTGGGAGAAAAGTCAGAAAAAAGGGTGATTTGAAGTGTTCATAACTACACATTAAAATATGTTTTATGGGTTCTCTGACCCAGGGATAGTTAATGCTAAAATCTAAGCACCTTCTGGAATCATTACTCTGCCCTGGCAAGTATTTGACCAGAACACCTCTCCAGGTGCCGTAGACTGATTGCATCCCCCTCAAATTCAGAAGTTGAAATGTACTTTCCTATGTAATAGTATTTGCGACTGGAGCCTTTGGGAGGTGAATGGTAGTATGAGAGGTGGGAACTTTGGGAGGTGGGGCCTTTGGAGTTACTGCCCTTATAAAATAAGCCCTAGAGAATTCCCTCTCCCCTACTACCAAATAAGATCACAATGAGATAATGGCAGTCTAGAAACCAGGAAGCAGGCCTTCAACAGACAACAAATCTGCTAGTACCTTGATCATGGACTTCCCAGCCTCCGAGACTGTGATAAATTTCTGTTGTTTATAAGCCACCCAATCTGCAGTATTTTTGTCATAGCCACCCGAACTAAGACACCAGGCATTGTTCAATTCTCAGTAAAGCAGACTCATTCTTCCTTCTCCATCCCATGGAGGGGGCCTGGGTGGTAAACTAAAAACCATCTTCCAAAACAACAAAGTAATGCTCTAGGGATTTATCTGGGCTGTCTTACAAACAGTTGCTAGGACAACAACACAAGGCAGTTAGCAACTGCATGCATCCTGCAGGCTTTTCCAAAGCCCTGTGCTCTACACTCATGCTCCCCTAAATGTTGCCTCCATGGAGGCTGTGCTGTGACTGGACACTTGTAGGGTTCTGGGTTGAGATGGTCATGATGGAGACTTGGTACATGGAATGTGAGAGAAGACAAAAAAGGAAGATTCAGGGCATTTGGGAAAGACTCATAAAAAAGTGGTAAGCTTTTGTCTTAAAGTAGCAAATTGAAACTTAATGAGTCTGAGGAGTAATTGTGTCTGAATGAGCATGAACTCAAGACACTGAGACTTCTTCCTACTTGTGAAATTGCTGCATGGTTTGTGCTTGGAGCATGCCCAGTGCAGTGGTTTATTTTAGCAAGAGGGGCAGTCAGCAATGCGAATTCTTGGTCCATGCAAGGATAAGACTGAAACACTTTCAACAGCCGCAGTGTCTTCCTAGTTTTCTCCTTAGGAACAACATGCACTAAATTCTCTAGGGACCTTGTTCCAGAAAAACTGGACATGTGTGTGTGATCCTGCGGTGTGTGCCCAGTCTATTCTAGTGGGAGGCATTTAGGAGAAACATGAAGGGATAGGTAGAACTGGGAATGTAGCCAGGCACGGTGGCTCAAGCCTGTAATACCAGCACTTTGGGAGGCTAAGGTGAGAGGACTGTCTGAGCTCAGGGATTCAAGACAAGCCTGGGCAACTTGGTGAGACCTTGTCTCTACAATAAATCAAAAAATAAGCTGGGCATGGTAGCACGTGCCTGCAGTTCCAGCTCCTTGGAAGGCTGAGGCAGAAGGATCTCCTGAGCCCAGCAGGACAAGGCTGTGGTGGCCGTGTGCCCCTGTACTCCCGCTTGGGGGACAGAGTGAGACTCCAACTCAAAAAAAAAAAAAAAGAAGACGAAGAAGAAGAAGAACTGGGAATGTTAGAAAAGTAAGCTCTGTGAGCGGCCAGCACAGAACTATTTCCTGGGAATGTCGACTGCCACCATTGGGACCCTTGTGCCTACTGGTCAGTGCATCCTGGCCAACTCAGAGCCCCCTTCCTGAACCAGCATCCTTTCCCCAGCCTCTGCTTCATCCTCTTCTTTCCTAGGACCTCTCATCTTGAAGCCTTGACAACTCAGCCTCTCCCAAGTGGGAAAGTGAGAGGGACCATTCAGCAGAATCCAAATGTGAGGATGCAGAGGGGAATAAAACAGATAAAAGTCTTACTTTTAGATAATTTACTTTTCAATAGGAGAAGACAGACAGTAAATAATAAAACAAATAAGATAATTTTTAATTGTAGTACATGCTTCATGTAGTACATAAGGTGAATAAAGTATAAAGCTGTGACGCCAAGTGACCTAGGGGCTAGGAAGAAGGGTGAGCCTCCAGTTGCCCCTGACCCAGCATGGTCCTGGCAGCTGTGGACTGCAGTCCCCATCCTCCCAGGGAAGAAGAGAAGCACCTTGGGGGAGTGCAGGTGGAGTGGGGGTGGATCCCTCTGTTATTTCAGCAGATTATTGTCATCTGAGCCCTGTTGCCAGGCAACCCAGTCATGCCACCAGCAAACCTGGCAGGGAGTTTAGAGCCCAGGTGAGCAAAGCCATTTTCTGCTTAGCAGGAAAACTCTCACTCAGAGCATCTTAGTGCCTGGGTGGTATTGGCCAGTAGGTCCTTGCAGGAGAGAGCAGTTCTAATTCATGGTACAGGGAGGCCAGACATAGTAGCTCACATCTGTAATCTCAGTGCTTTCGGAGGCTGAGACAGGAGCATTACTTGAGTCCAGGAGTTTGAGACCAGCTTGGGAAACAGCAAGACCCTGTTTCTACAAAAAAAAAAAGTTAGTTGGGTATGGTAGCACATACCTGTAATCCTAACTACTCGGGAAGCTGAAGCAGGAGGATTGCTTGAACCCAGGTGTCTGAGACCAACATAGTGAGTCGCCACAAAAAATAAAAATTAGTGGGCATGGTGGTGCACACCTGTAGTACTAGCTACTCAGAGACTGAGGCAGGAGAATTGCCTGAGCCCAGTAGTTAGAGGTTGCAGTGAGCGATGATCGATCTACTGCACTCTAGTCTGGGCAACAGAGAGAGAGACCTTGTCAGAAGAAGGAGAAAGGGGGAGAGGGAAGGAGGGGGGAAGGGGAGAAGGAGAAGAAGAAAAGAATGGATACTAAGGAACCACTTGTAGTCTATGCTGCTCCAGTATATAAAAGACAGAAGTCCTCAGAAGAATGCAACTTGCTTCACGGATAATTTCCACTTGCTCTAACGTCCCTTCTCCCCAATCCACTCCCAGAACCCTTTCTAATAAGCAGTGGGATCAGTGTTGCTGGAGAATCTCACACAGATAGAACTTCAAACCTTGACATAATCTCAGGAAAATACGGAGAAAAAAATGGAAAAACACAGAGGTTGATTTTTCTACTAGCCTGGTGGGATAGGGGCTTGTACTAGCAATTAAATTACAATATAGAAAATAAAGGAGGTTCTATTTTTCTTACTTCAGACAGTGAGCAGGAATACCTGCTACTGCATTCCCAGACAAACCCTGCAAAACATAGAACTCCAAATTTGTTGGCATGCCTCTCAGGGTAGAATGAACACTCAGTAGCTGGGACAGTAGGATCAGCATGTAGGCCGGCCAGGAGATTCTCTGGATCCCATTTGGCATAGGAAAGGGTTGAATACAAAGACAGGAAATACAGAGACACAGAATCTTGCGGGAAGATCTCTGTGGATGAAGCTGAATATAGGCGAGACTGAATTATGAGCATCTCTGCAGTTGCCAATCTCTGTTAGCTTTACAAAATCAACACATGCATACACACACACACACACACACACACACACACACACACACATACACACACTCTGCAGTAACATAAGTGAGTTCGCTATGAACCTACCTGCTGGAACACAACCCTGACTCCTCCTCCACTTTATTCTCCTGACAATTGCTGCCAGGAAGAGAAAGAAAACGATGAACAGGACAGAGGGAGAACAACTGGAGAAGAAAGAACATACACCGGAAGCATGCTGCCATGGAGCAAATGAAAATAATTTGCCATGGCCAAATATTTGACTGCACACTAAGAAATTGATGAAAAGATCATCCCTTTAAAACAAAAACTCAAAGTCAAAATAAAATGCACAAGGAAGAAACAATGTTAGAAGATGTTTCAACATAAGATGAAAAAACATATCAAAATTCAGGATCAACCTAAATGCCCATCGACTGCTCAGTAGATAATGAAAATGTAGCGTGTATGTGTGTGTGTGTGTGTGTGTGTGTGTAAAAAAAACCTTAGGAAAGAAGAAACAAACTAACTGCAGAAAACTAAGTCAATTTGGAAGGGGCAAAAAAGATAGTATGAGATTTGGAAGACTGAATAGAGTTGAGAAGAAACAAAGAAAAGTCTGCAAGGCAAAACTAAACAAAGTCAAACTACAAACTATGAAGAAATATCTGCAAGACATGATGAAAAAGAAGCTAATTTCCCTTCATATAAAGAAGGGAACATGCTATTTTAGTATGCTCAGTTTGCTTAGAGGAAGAAGGGCCAGAGAGTTCTGTGGGGTCCCTTTTCTAAAAGCACTTATCTCATTCATGAGAGCCCCATTTTCATGACCTAATTATCTTCCAGAGGCCCCATTTCCTAATACATAGGGATTAGAATTTCAACATATTAATTTGAGAGGACACAAACCTTCAGTCCATGACAAGCACATACAATAAATAAGAAAAAGATCTGTAATCCAATAGAAAAATAGTCAAAGAATATGAATAGACAGTTCACTAAAAAAAAATACGGGTAAATTTTAAATGTCTGAAAAAGTTATCATAATCTTACCAGTGGTATGAGAAATGAATATTAAAACTCAGATTGCTAAATATAACTATTACATTGGCAAAGCCGAAATGTATAATAACACACTGTCAAAAATATGGGAAAACACATTTCTCATATGTTATAAAAAGAAGCAAAAATCAATCATGAGTGGTAAAATCTATCAAAATTTCAAATGTGCATATACTTTGACCTGCCTATTTTAATTCTAAGAATTTATCTTATAGTTTTGCCTTCATATGTATACAGAGATGAATGTATAATGATATTAATCACATCACTGTTTGTGATGGGAAAATCTTGGAAACTACATATCCATCAACACAAGAATTGTTAAATACACATGCAGTAGTTTAAGAAAAACGAGACAGGTCATTATGTACTGATACCTACAAGATATATTAAAGTGAAAAAATAAAAGGTAATGGTATTGAAAGGAAAACTAGGAAGTCAGAAGAGGTGAAAAGAGGACAATATTTACAGTATACACTTTTGTACTGTTTTAACATTTTATTTTATGTGCATAATTGATGTGCTTATAGATAAAAACCCAGTAAGGGCCGGGCGCGGTGGCTCAAGTATACAATTCCAGCACTTTGGGAGGTTGAGGCGAAAGGATTGCCTGAGCCAGGGGCAACTTGGTGAGACCCCATCTCTACAATATATCAAAAAATTAGCTGGGCGTGGTAGAGCACACCTGTAGCTTCAGCAACTTGGAAGGCTGAGGTGGAAGGATCGCCTGAGCTCAGCAGGTTGATGATGCTGAGATGGCCATGAGCGTACCACTGCACTCCAACCTGGGTGACAGAGTAAGACTCTCACTCAAAAAAAAAAAAAAAAACCCAATAAAAAATAATTACTTGTAAAATATATTATCCAAAATATCTGTTTTTAAGCTCAATGATAAATAATAAGAGTAATTATTTGAGAACCAAACCAAGACCAGAACAAACTCCCCAGATACAGCAGTTATTAGAAAAAATTATAAATTTGTATTAATGGCCCCAATTCTTCATTCCTCCTTGTATCCATGCCCTTTGTCTTTCTCAGGTAACTTTCAGCAGTTTCTCGCTGTGGGTGGGACATAATTCCACCCTGACATCCGTATGACCTGCTTTGGCCAATAAAATGAGGTGGACATGACAGGGCATCCGTTCTAAGACTAGCCTTGTGAGACCCTCTGTGTTTCGGATTGCCTTTTGTGCTTTTGCTATCTCCATGAGAAGGACATGCCCAGGCAGCCTACTGGTCTCAGGAGGAGGATGAGAGTCACATAGAGCAGATCTATTCCAAATAAGATTGTTTAGCCAACCTCAGCCTTGAGCAAAACCCCAGGTGACCATATTACACATCAGCAAACCTAGTCAAGATCAGTCATGTTCAGCCTCGTGATCTATGAACTTTAACAACAAATTATTATTTTTTTGTAAAGTGCCCTCTTCTGCTATGACTACTAAAATAGAGTATAAACACAAGCTCATAACTAAATCTTTGGATCACAAGTCAAAGCATTAAGCCAAGTTTTCAAAACTTATGGAGCATATATCATTACATTGTATATAATAAAAGACATTTTCTTAATATTTTAGGCAAAGGGAAAAAATAATGAATGAATCTTGCTGTAAATAATTGTTAAGATGGTTTGTTAACACAACACCTACTAACCAATAGGCATGGTGTCAAGGTGTCTTCATCATATTACATTGGATGAGATATGGTAAGGCCAGAGCAGATCAAGAAAGAAATGGGAGAGAATTTTATAGTTTTGTTACTCACAAGTCCCTGGTGAGAACATAGCACACCATGCAGAGACACTCAGGGAAAGCACCAGGTTGGTCATGAGGCAGAGGGAGAAAGGTATACTGTGGGCAGGTGCCTTTATTGTGATTTCTGTGGAAATGAATGCATGAGCCAGGGTAAGCAGGCTAGCCTGGTGTGTTTGAAAAATTCCAAAGTTAGCTAGTTTGAATAATTTCTGGTATATAGGGGCTGTCCCTAGTCATTTGGTATGTGGCCCTGGGGTGATTATGGCAGGGGTAAAGTGGCCCAGGTGTATAGTGGCTCTGAGTGTGAGGCTCTAGTAGGGGAGGTAGCTGGGGATGTGGATTTAACTGGCAGCTCAAGAAGGAGAACTCTATGGCCTTATGAATTTTATCTTACAGAATATGTACAAAGCAGCCAGAAACAGGGATCCTGGGGGGGGCGGTGGGAATCAGAAAAGGGATGTATCAATTATTATTAATTCTTGGGACTAAAAGTCCATTGAGGATGTCCAGTTATTATGGCTGCACAACAAACTATTTCAAAGCACAGTGGCTAAAAAAACATTTGTTTTGCTTATAAATCTGCAATTTGGGCAGTCCTCCAATAGAATAGCTTGCCTCTCCTCCATTTGGCATCCTGAGGGATAGAAGCCCCAGGGCTAGGGGCTGAAGGTAACTCACATAACAGACATCAACCACGTGTCTAGTGGCTGATGCTGGCTGTCAGCTGGCACCTTAGATGGGGCTGTTGCCTACAACCCACACATGTGGCCTCTCCGTATGGTTAATTGGGCTTCCTTACAATATGGCGGCTGGGTTCGCCAAGAAAGAGAGTCAGGCAGAAGTCATATCACTTGTTATGCCCTATTGTTGTAAATAATGCAGTTTTCTTTCTGTTATATTTTATTCCTTACAGTGGTAACAAAGTCCCAATCAGGTTCAAGGGGAGGGGAAATGAACCCCATCTCTTGAAGAAGTATGTAAAGGTGTTGGGAGAGCATGTGGACTTGAAATATTGCTGTGTCTGTTTTTGGAAAATGCAATCTGCCTCAGGGAATGAAGGAGCACAGGAGAGATGAGGTAGGAGATGTCTCTGGGGTAAGAGAAGCAATGGGAACATGAGTAAGTGTGGTTGCAGAGAACCTGAGAGAGGAGGCAAGCAAGCAATGTCCTCCTGTGGTGGAGACCCAACTGGGAGATGCTGATAAGCAGCAAGGAGCTTTAATGGCCTGCCTGACAGTTGTCATCTTTCTTTATTGGCATCTGTGCTGGGTGCTGCTTAGGGCTGATGATGCCAGGGTGTGGTAGGAGAGGTTAAAGTTGTGACTGGAGTTGCAGGTGTCAGTGGCACCTGATGCTGCATCAGGTTGCTGAGGGGTTGCCCTGGGCTCAGACTTGGCAGGCAGGAGGGGCAAATATGAGCGTTATCATGGACACAGCGGGGACAGCAAATAACGTCCCTCTTATTCATACAGTGCTAGCAAGGTGAGAAGCAGTGCACTGAGAAGTGGTAAGGAAAAGACAGGTTGCTTAACCTTTCACCTCAATTTCCACATCTGCAAAATAGGCACTGCCTATTTCTCAGAGCTACCAGGAAGATTAACCACAGGATATCTGTGAGACATTTGGTTACCAAATACCAGTGAGTGGGTAACCACATAGGGCCTTATTGCTATGATAGGACATCTCATGAGCATTCCTTATTTTTTTTTTTTTTTTTTTGAGTTGGAGTCTTCGTTGCCCAGGCTGGAGTGCAGTGGCGCTCTCACAGCTACCCCAGCATCAACTTGCTGGGCTCCGGCGATCCTTCCACCTCAGCCTTCCAAGTAGCTGGAACTAAAGGCAGGCACTACCATGCCCAGATAATTTTTTGATTTATTATAGAAATGAGGTCTTGCCAAGCCTGGTCCTTTCCATGAGCATTCTTTTTTTTTGTTTTTTTGACTTGGAGTCTCACTCTGTCGCCCAGACTGGAGTGCAGTGGCTGCTCCCGGCCACCGCAGCCTCGACCTGCTGGGCTCCGGCAATCCTTCCGCCTCAGCCTTCCGAGTAGCCGGAATTACAGGCATGTGCTACCACGCCCGGCTGATTTTTGATTTATTGTAGAGATGAGGTCTCGCCAAGTTGCCCAGGCGGGTCTCGAACCAGCGGGCTCAGGCAATCCACTCACCTCAACCTCCCAAAGACGCAGGATTACAGGCTGAGCCACCGAGCCCAGCTCCATGAGCATTCTTAA
>CAUYQG010090372.1:0-12115 GCA_963574415.1 Tarsius wallacei | reverse complement strand
TTACTCAATCTTCTATTCTTCCTTATGTGGATCCTCTGGCTTTGTTCACTTCTGAAGTTGGACTGTAGGTTGGGGCCTGTACTTTTTGCAGTTTTGAGATTTAATTGAGGGGGAAGCTGTGATTCAGAATCTATCTCCAGATCCCAGTATCTACTGACAGGTGTATGGGCACACTGGAACCCACTTCCACTGCATTACAATCTGTCCATGCATAGGGGTTTTAGGTTTGCTCCCTGGAACAAAATGAGGTAAGAAAAAGAAAAATAATGGAAGAAGGATGGGGGGAAGGGTCAAGAGGAAGTGGAGAGAGAGAGGAGTAAGAGGGAAAACAGACAGATATACCAACTAACCAAAAGAAAAGAGACACAAATACAGAAACGAGTAAAAACAAACAAACAAATAAAACTACACCTAAATAATACTGATAATCACACAAACATACAGTCCAATAAAATCCTGCCTATTGATGTACGCTTCCCCTACACATACAGGGAGTCTAAAGAATAAGAAGAAGAAGAAAAAAGTTAGTAAAATAACAAAAGCAAAGCAGGTACAAAAATGTTATCAAAACCAGAATGGAAGAGAAGAAAAAAAAACAAACTAAAACTAAAAGCAAACAAAAGTGAGCAAAACAAACAGTCAAATAACAAAAATAAAAAATGAAAACAAGAAACCAGATTGGCTCTGTGGTCCTTCCTGTGTATCGAAAGTCCCTTCATCTCCGATCTCTAACTCTTCCTCTCTGCTCTCATCACAGGCAGATAGGGTAACTTATAGCTTGGGTCAGTTGCTGCAGGCCTCCTTGGGAGGCGAATGAATCAGATCTGGGTTACTGGACTTGCTGTCTGTTAGGTCTGCCACACAGATCTGAGTTGTGTGATTCAGCTTGAGGGAGGGGCTTCTGTCGCTCTCTGTTTGACCAGATTACCTTAGGCAAGAAGTTGGAGGCTGTGGGGGAGCTGAGCTGGGCAATGCAAATCTCTGCCTAGAAAATGGCTGTGGTTGGTGGTTCCTCACCAGGCATGGACTCTTCTCTGTTTTCCTGATCCTCTCTCTCCACTGATCAGATCCGGCACTCCAGCTGTTCTGTTATGACAGGTGATGGTGTGGGCCCTGTGTCAGGTGCTGGGGGATCAGCTGGGTTCAGCAGCCTTTTCTCAAGTGCGTTCTGCAGGCAGCAGATGTTTCTGCTCATGATCTTGTGGGCTGCACTTCAATTTCAGGGTAGTGGGGGCCTGCAGTCGTCCTCAAAGGGGGGACCCAGGTTCATGCACCCGAGTATCCCCTCAGATAGACTTTCATGCCCCACCAGTGTCTGCCCATTCACACAGAGTCTCCATTGACACTTGCCTCTACAGAGACTCTTACAGCCCGTCTTAAGCTCCGCCCCTAGAAACAACTTTCTATATGCATAGTATGTATCTCACAATACATGGTAATGTATATGTTATTATATATTGATCTTTATAATGTAGAGTATATGACATACTATATAAAGAATAGAATACCAAGTTTATATTTTACAGCAAATGGAATAGATATATACTCTCTATATTACATATAAAATACATAGAAATATTATATATGATGTGTAAAATATATATTATGAGAGTATATAATACAAAGTTACAGCAAAGTATAATGTGGTATAATATAATCATATATATGGTACTGTCAATAATAATAATATGCAATGTACTCTGCATTATTTTCAGTAATTTGTTATGTAAGTCAATGTTAGCTTTCCAGGAGACTCATGATTGTTTCCCTTTTTTCTCATCTTGTCTGTTATTTATCCAAAATCCACTTAGTGACTAGTATAGTCAGAACTCACAAAATTCTCCCTTAGACTTGAGAACAATGTACAAGCCCCTAGCATTGTATATAATTCAATGATGGAAAAATAGATGGATAGATGAATGGATGGAGAGAGCCATTTTTTATTTGCCTAATCCATCTTTCCAGATTGTTTTCTTTTTATCTTTCTAAATTCTATGCTACAGCAGCACTAAACTACTTGTTTTTTAATGAGTACACTAAACTGCTACACATATTGGGTCTTTTCTCACATTTCCTCTAACTAGGATGTAATTTTCCATTTCATTTTCCTAGAAAATTTCTATTTCTTCGTCATTCTTCTGTATCTTGCCTCCTTTTGTGACCAATCTGAGCATAATCATGGCCCTTAACTACTTCTCCAAATTAATGTATCCTACTTTTGATGGTATGTTTTTGTTACCAAAATTGTCTTGCATGTCATAATTACTTTTGTACTTCTTTATCTCTTTTTCCTCCTATCCAATAGTTTCTCTTTTTTTCCCCTGAAGTTAGCAGAATTCCTGGCTTATGAGAGGCAATCAAATACTTGCTAAAATGTTATTAAACTGATTTCTAAGTAATTTGAGAAAGTTTTAAAATTTATTCTTCAGTTATGGCAAAGATATGTTGTCAGGGTGAAACTCTTATTAGTTTTGTATTTTGCAGTTAAAGAACACTAAAAAGTTATTTATCTTTACATGTTTGTTAAATACAATTACTATCCTTCCTTAGCAAGTTCTAAATGTATATTTTTTCTGTAGTTGAAGAATACTCTTAAGATAAATGTAATACTGCATACTTTCATTGTGACACTGACAATTTCCTGGTGATAAGTGCATACTCTGCCCTGAAAGCAACATAGAATATTCCTTATACTTAGAATTTCACTGAGGCATTGAAAATTTATAACACATCTAACATTTTCCCTGAATCTGCATGATGTTTTAAATACCACTATTACAGCCTCATTCATCTGCTATCATTCTTGTTAAAATATAAAACATTCCCATGGAGTTCACTATAAAAATTTGTTATTAGAATCCATAATGAAAAAAAGTTTTGAGAATTTAGAGAGGAGAGAGAACATGAGCCATCTCATCACCATTCTGGCTTATGTACTGATAAGCAATCTGACATAGAAGAAACATAATTAAATGGTATTTCTTCCCTAAACACTATTTATCATTAAAATATAAAATAGATATTATTGAGAGAAGGCTTTTAAAGGGTTGTTGTTGCTCTATATCACCTGCCACCAAAACAAAAGAAAATATATGTTACTTTAGAAGAGTGATCTGAAGAGCGAGAGGAGCACTCCTTTTATATATTCAAATTCATATGGGTTTTCCTTTAGGTCCAGGAGCTATGTTCTATTTCCTTGTTTAGAACAAGGCCTTAACAGACTATAATATTTTGGGGGCAAAAAAGAGATCATATTTCATCTCTTCAGAAGAAGAGGGTAGACATTTTTCCATGGATGGAAAAAACCACAAGATATAAAACCAAACCCCTAAGAAGAATGTAATGGTTCATAGTTAAATCAATAGAAGACAACAAGCACAATTCCTACAAGTAATTTCTAGAAGTCTAATATAGATCAAATTTGCTTTGAGATTTGTTTGTTTAAATAACATTTATAAACCCAAAATGAATGGAAATGCAAGAACAAAGTTAAAAGAAAACTTAATTCTGAGATATGGGATTAACTGGAATCAATAAAGTGATAAAAAAATATGTATATATTTAGAAAAAGACTACATCTATCTGAGAAATAAGATATCAATGAGTGACTTGAACACTTGTCTTTATTTAAAAAAAATAAAACATCATTGGAATATTTTTGTGACTAATAAACTAGTATATAATACAACTGTTGCTCTATTAGAAATAGGAATCATCCATACTGTTGGCAAATTCGGGAAGTATAGTTTATTTTAAATGATTAATACATATTTCTAAACATTACATTTGTCCTAAAATAATGAAATATTATCACAGAAACAAAGAGTCACATTTCACACGTTCTCACTCATAAGAGGGAGTGGAACTTTAGTTAGGATGGCTCAAGCGAGGGATCAGCAGTCATGGGATGCTACCAGGGGAGAGAGGGAGGGAGCATGAAACAACACAAATGTACCTGGTCCTAAACCAGGGGAAGTGAGGACCAGCTGGAGGCCTAAGCTTCACCTGCATGTAGATTACTTATGTACCTAATCCTAACTTGTACCCCACATCTCTATAATAAAATATAGTTATAAATAAATAAATAAATAAATAAATAAATAAATAAAATGATGAGATCTTTCACTTTTATGTCTTGGTTTTTGAACTTCTGTATTCTACTTACAGGAAAAGCATAGCAAAACCTAACATGGTCAACAATTCAAAAGGTATATTTAGAAAATCCCCATGATATTGATGTACACTACAAAAAGAAGAGGCATTGCAGCATTCAATACCAGAGGGTCTGAGTCACTTGTCACATAAATTCTTTGGAATTTCAGAACTTCTTGATTCTGACATGTACACAGGAGCTTTTGTTTCATAATGGGAAGTTCACTTGTGCCATAGTCATGGGTTTGGATTCTGCGAAAACCCAATGGCAAGACAGAAAATGCTTCTGTATACAAGAAAACAAAGAAGAAGGTATATATTTATTTGAAATTTGAATATATTTATTTGAAAATGTCTGTGCTATAACTTCTACTAGAATCCAAAAAAGACTCCATGCAGCATTTCTATTTGCCACTCTTACACCAGGTATCTGAGGGTCAGAAGTCTCAGGTGTCAGAGTAATTTGCATTATGGCCTGAACTTGCTATGTATATTGACTTTTCTCTAGATACTACTCACAACTAGTAATCTTGAAAATTATTTGGTCAAATGAGTCAGAGCAGCACACTTTAAAGTGATATATATATCCTCTGAAATCTGAAGCTATTCCCGTTAACAGGAGTTGTAAGATGCAGCAGATAGTATTTCTCTTTAAAAAGAATATTGTGACATACTCCAGTCCATGCTTCCTGAAGTAGACCCTCCGTTTTCATAGTTGACGTCCTATCTTCAAGCACAGTCGTGCTTGACAAAAGCATCATAGTACTTATGCATGCTACTTTCTGATTATCATGTCATATCAGTATGTAATCATCAGTGTAGGACAATAGTGCAATGTTTTGTAGAATGCCAAGAAAATGAACATTTCTGTAATCTGAATTATAGCAAAAAACTAAAAAGTTGAAAATAATGCCATGGCAAGGTAGAGGAAGTATATTGTTACCTTTACCAAGTAAAAGCAATCAGCTTTTGGTAATCATGGCAGAGAAATAAATATATAACAGAAGACACATACACACATATATACCCATACTACATGTGAAATGAAGGAAGGTCTTAATAGATTGGCTCTATTTGTTATATATATATTTTTGGACCTGGCCAGAATGGGATTGAGGGGCCTGTTAGATGAAAGCAGATAGTGGATATTCCTTATTTTACAGTCATGAGAAGAATAGGGAAATGAACATGAAGTCTATCTGAAAGAGCGCACTTAGGGTCAAAGCCATAAAAAAAGGTGCACATATCAATAAAATTAAGAGGGTCTAACATTATCATCAGAGACCTGAGGCTGAAACAGGAGGGTCACAAAGACAGAAAATATAAAATCAGGAAATAGAAGGTCAAAAGGGTCTGAGTAAAAAAATCAATGAAAATTTATTACAAAGTTTTTGCATACTCTTTGTAGCTGTGAAATACCTATCTATAAGTTCTTGGACAAAGCATACACACTGCACATTACTTAGATTTATTGGAATTTTATGTGGTGCCAGTGATTGTAATGAGTGCCAAGCTATGCATATGTGTGTTGGACTATAAACACTTTTGAGACATAAACACTTATATAAATGTACATTTTGTGTAATCATATGCATATTCTGTATATTAAAAACTGATACGCAGTTTTCACCCTAATGCAATATATAAAAAATGGCTTAGATTAGCTACTCTATAAGCTTTCAAACATAGGTAAATAGTCACCAAACTACCACTGTAAGTCTCCACAATAATAAAATGAATTCAATACATGATGAATTAAAGAAGATCCCTCACTCAGTTTTCTGTTGGCTTCCGAGATATAAATCAACAACATAATATAGTAAAACTTATATACACATTTTTAAAAAATATATAATTTTGTATTTATTTTTATGCATTAATACTAATGTTATGCTTACCTAGTGAACACATTGATGAGATAGTTTTGAAAAGTTTACACTATTGGAGAAAAAAATAGATATGTAGAATCTGAAGTACTAACACCTATCACAGTGATAAGGAAAAGAGACTAAAGATTTGTGGTGGGCTGAGAAGAAATAATTATTCTGCTACTGTTTACTCCAAATATTCAGCCTATTTTTCTTCAGCTGTTTTTCCACTGTCATTCTGTAGAAGAGATTTCTGGAGAATAAAATCAACTGTATCTCTTTCCCATTCCTCCACTATCTGCTTTCCAGGAACAGTGCCATGGTGTCTCAATGTTTGGAACATTAATGTTGTAAGTTTCCCCACAAATTTAGGAATTAATTATTTATTCTCAGAAAAGGTCTTAATTGTCAAATAGATATAAGGACCATGATCTTCAGTGTGGAGATTATCTGTATATAATATTCATCTTTGTGCACAGGTTGACTACAGAGACCAATGAATTAACTGCAGTCTAGTTAGAACCAGAACACAATTATTTCTAATTATGAGAATTATTATCACAAATGACTTGGTAAGCATAAGTAATATAATTTTACATATACACACAAAATAAACTTATTGTTTATTTAAGAAATTTAAGTAATGTGCATTGTTTATTCAAAGACAAATTCTGTGACTAACACTTTCCATTCATCCCTCAAGTTAGTATTGGAGGGATCAAAAAAGAGAGGAAGAAGAAGTAGAGGGTTCTTTCTCAAAATCCTGTTTAGAATTTGCCTCTACCTCAAACTTTGACTTTAAAAATCTGGTGACTAGAGGTAATTAGTTCAGCTCTAATTTACTTAACGACCCCTCTCTCTCTCTTTACATGTCAGTATTAGGCAAACAATAAGTTAATGATCTATTCAGGATTAGAAATCTCTGTCTATAAGGAGAATCCAGAACATGGCTCAGTTCCCCCCAGCCACATTTTGTTTCTGGGACTTCTAAAAGATTGTTCATTTTATAGGTCTATTTAATCCTTGGCCCCTTGGCCTCTCTTCTGAAACTGGTAATTCTATGAAAATATTTCCAGTGCGCTTATTACAGCATCATTTAAGGGCTTAAGAGCACATGTGGTAAAGAGTGCATTGTAAATATCTGGTTGTAGAATAAGAACAGAAATTTTTAACTTACCTCATGTGATTCCAAGTGTCCCTCAGATAGTAACATTAAATTCAAGGAAGTGTGTTAGATGAAAATGGCTCCATAATGCATCACCAATCTCCTAGGCCATCCTATTTTCTACTGTTTAGCTAACAAAGTAACTTTGCCATTGATTGATCGATGGTGAAGAAAGGTGAAATGGTGTGGGATAGAATGAGCAGTTCTAGTTTGTTTTTTTAATTGAATATCAATTTTAAAATATTTCAATATATTGTTTTAAATTAGAAATGAATAATCTTATAATTTAGGATTACTATAAAGTATAGGAAGACATATACCATCTAAGGGCAAGATCATTGGTCCTTGACAGCGTGTGGATTACAACTTAGAATCTCTTTTCCAGTTTCTGAACAAATTCACAAAAGAGGATCACGGCAGGTCTTGCTTGACTCAAATGTCCATCTCTAATTCATGACTGATCCCAGGGAAGTGGGATATTCTGACTGTCCAGTTTAGATTTATGTCCACTTCTGTGGTGAAGGAAGTGGTGGCTTCTAATTGACAGCCTTCCTCTCCTTTCCCCTCTATCATGTTATCTGTTGCAACGTTCAAGTGGCCTGGCAACACATGACATGCTAGAACTTCAAGAAAGATGTGGCTAATGAGCTATTGCTCATAACAAGTGTGGTCAGTTTTCAAGAAAAGTAATACCATAGGTTTGATTTGAACTTACCTTCTTTTCTGGGAAATGATGTAGATCTAAAATTGTCTGTCTTCAACTATTCTAGTGTGAGCAGAAACCAAAATTTTGGTTTGAACATAAGGGCAAACCAACCTTCAGTATGGATTATTTTAAGAACTGGAGTGAATGAGAAAACCCTAATTTTTCTAGAATATGCCACAGTATAATGGCCTTTGATGTATGGGGAAAAGATAAATTCTATTTTGTGATTTGGGGTTATGTAGGGAGCTGATATTTAAAATTCTTCTGCCATGTTAGTGGGTTTGGAGAGAGAAAAGAAATTTATCTGAGTAGTCTTCAAATACTAGGATTTTATTCTACCATTTGTTTTATTCTCATTTAAAAGAGGAGAATGTGTACATTTTTAAGAATCTTAGTCATTGCACGAAAGTAAATATCATTTACTTGAGAATAGAAGGTGCTTTCATTTCTGAATATAAGATGTTCTCTGATCTATAGCTCTCACCTGTTTTGACTATTATATTCTGCTTATGAAATTTTATGTTACACAACTCTAACTCCTTTTTGCAATAAGCATACCTAAGAAGCAATATCCAGATCCATTAGAGTGGCATCATTATCTGCAGTAAAAATATAATTTCACATTTTGTATCAATTTTAAGACTAATTATGCCAGTATGTTGAGCCACACAGGCATTTACTTTTTAAGCTAAATGACAATATTGTTCTCCAGAATCAGAATCAATTTTTTAATTTGTGTAATTTTCCTCAGCCAAAAATGTTATGTTTCCAACATAAAAATAGTCAGTAAAAGTAAATTGTTTAATTTTGTATCCCATATTTTCAGATTATTACTTAATACATCCACTAGCCATTATTATGTTAACTTTATATTTTACCACTGTATCTACTAGTAAATTGATTTAGATTAAATATAGAAATAAACACATGTGACTACAGAATTTAACTCTTCCTTAGTCTTTTTCTGTGAAAATATTGTAACCTATCTGACATACTCAGATCTATGCTGACAGACTCACCTAAATGGTACAGGGTAAATGGACTGTGAATTTAAAGAAAAAAATACATTCTTTATGAACACAAAATTAGATGAAAATTCTCATAAATTTGTGTTACTTTGGATTAGGGAAAAATGTGAATTTTGTCCATTAAAGAGAAATTTTTCCTTAGAAAAACTCTGAATCTTTCTCATCTATGAATATAGTAGGAATTTAGTGAATTGAATATCGTTTTAAAGAAACTAATTTTAAGGAAATTTAGTTCAGGAGATTTCATCTATTCTGTGAACCTCTTCCAGTTCCTTAACCAGATTCAGCGAAAAAATTGGGATATATTTTTCAGTATGTTTAAAAAAGAAATATTCATTTTAGGTAAGTGCTAAGGTAAATTCTAGTTATCATCTCTGAATATTGGAAAATTAATTATGATTTTTAAAATAAGATAATTTTAGTAAATAGATATTACGTATCCTCACATTTAAAAGTGGATAAAGTTTAAAGAAACCCTCCCATAATGAAATAATTTAAAATACAAGACAGAATAGACATGAATAAACACTTAGGTATCAAATGTCATTTGTTCCACAATTTTTTTTTAACAATTAAAAACAGCAGATAGCTGAAGCTCCTTATGAACTCCTCTTTGTTTCATGTTACCTAAACATCCAAAATAATGATTTTATTATGCATATTTGTACACTTTTCCTACATATTCATGTACCTATAACATATACAGAATTTTGATAAGCTTTTAATATTAACATAAATGGAACTATACCTTTTCAAATTGCTTTTGTTTTATTTTTAAAAACTTAATAGAATTTACATTTTAGAGCAGTTTTAGATTAAAAATAAAAATATAAGTGAGAAGTACAAAGGATTCCCATATATCCTACTGCCATCCCACCTCAACAGTTTTCCTTTATTAATATCTTGCATTAAGGTGGTATATTTGTTACAATTGATGAACTAATTTCGATGCATTATTATTATTTAAAGTTCATAGATTATTTTAGGGTTCACTCTTTGTGTTGTACATTCTATGGGTTTTAGCAAATATATGCAGACATGTACTTACCATTACAGTAGTATATAGAATAGCTGCATTGCCTTAAAAATTATCTGTGCTCTCCCTATTCATCCTCTCCACCCTCCCCCACGTCTGGTAACCGTTGATTTCTTGACAATCTTCATAGTTTAGATATTTTTAGAATGTCATATAGTTGAAATTATACAGAATATAATCTTTTAAGACTGTCTTCTTTCACTTATCAATATATACTTCAGGATACTCCGTGTGTTTTTGTAGTTTGATAACTCGTTTTTTAAATTTAATGAAATTTAACTGATCATTTTTTTGTGTCATGCATAATGCTTTTGGTATTCTACCTAAAATCTGTCAAATCGATTTCAACTATATTTTCTCTTATCTTCTAGTTTTATAGTTCTGTATTTTACATTTAGGTCTATGATTCGTTTTCAGTTAGTTTTTATGAAAAAATACCGTGTCTGTGTCTGGATTCTTTTTTTTAGTTAAGGATGTCTAGTTGTTCCAGTACTATGTGTTGAAAAATCTATCCTTCACCACTGAATTGTCTTTGTTGATTTGTCAAAACTTTGTTGACTTTATGTATGTGGATCTATTTCTAGATTCTATATTTTTAAAGATTTATCTATTTGCCTATCTATTTATCAGTTCCATACTGTAATGATTACTGTGGCTTTGCAGCGAATCTTTTATTTTATAGTGTCTTAAAGTTGATAGTATCAGTACTTCAATTTTGTCCTTCAATATTGTGTTGGCTATTCTGAATCTTTTGATTCTCAATATAAACTTTAGAATCAGCTTGCCAATATTCACAAAAAAATGTAATGGAATTTTAAGTAGAATTGAGTTGAATCTGTAGGTCAACTTGGAAGACTGACATCTTGACAATATTCAGTCTTGTCCTTAAACATGAATTCTTCCTCTTTTTAAAAATATTTTATTTCTTTCATCAAAAGTTTTATTTTCCTTACATCAACCTTATACATAATTGGTTAGATTTATATTTAAGTATTTCAACTTTAGGGGAAAATGTAAGTAATTCTGTGTTCTTAATTTCAAATTGCAATTTTTTATTGGTAGAATAGAGAAAAGTAATTAAAATTTGTAGGTTAACTTTGTATCCTACAACTTTGAAGAATTGCTTATTAGTCCCTGAAAAGTTGTTTTTGGTTTTTTGGTTGATTCTTTGGAATTTTTTAAATTAATTTTTTTGTTTTAAATATGTGAGGTACAATTCAGCATCAGGTCTACAAATATCCATTATGCAGGTACCCTTGTTGAGGAGGTGTGCCCTCTCCCTGGCAGTTTCCCACTACTGCCAATACCTTTAATATAGTATTATGATAATTATTCAAAGTTCGCTTATGAGTGAGAACATGTGACACGCGGTTCTTTGTTTCTCTGATAGATCACTCAATATTATAGACTCTAAGTCTATCCAAGTTGCTGTGAAGTTCATAATTTTGTCCTTGTTTATGGCTGCGTAATATTCCATTGTGTATATGTACCACATTTGTTTCATCCAGTCCTCTTGATGGGCAGCACAGTTGGTTCCATGTTTTTGCTATTGTAAATAATGTTGCAACAGACATGTGTGTGCAGGTATCTTTTTCATAGAGTGATTTGAGTTCCTCTGGGTATATTCCCAGGGGGGGAATTGTGAGGTCATATGGGAGGTCGTTTTAGATTTTTTAGAAATTGCCAAACTGTTTTCCACAGAGGCTGTTCTAGTTTACACTCCCACCAAGAGTGTGGAAGTGTTCCATTTGTGCTGCAGTCTCTCCACCATCTATTGTTTTTTGAGTTATTGATGATGACCATCCTGACTGGAGTTAGGTGGTTTGTCAGTGTGGTTTTAATTTGCATTTCTTTGATGACTGGTGAGCCTGAGCATTTTTTCATGTATCTGTTGACTGCTTGTATGTCTTCTTTTGAGAAGTGTCTATTCATATCTTTTGTCCACTTTGTAATGGGGCTGTTTTTTTTTTTTTCTTTTCAGCACATTTGAATTCCTTGTAGATCCTAGATGTTAGGCCTTTGTCAGAAATACAGTTGGCAAATATTTTTTTTTACCAGTCTGTGGACTGTCTTCCCATGCTCTCAGTGGTTTCTTTGGCTTTGCAGAAACTTGTCAGTTTTATGAGGTCCCACTTGTCTATCTTATCTCTTATGGCATGG
>CAUYQG010090368.1:0-12601 GCA_963574415.1 Tarsius wallacei | reverse complement strand
TGTGCTAATAGTCTCAGTGATGGCTGTTTGTGTGGGCAGAGGCCTTTAAAAGCACCAGAAAAGCTACGAAAGGATGAAGGAATTCTCCCCGGTCGGGAGCTCTCCTAACTTCTGTGGTTGGAATCAAGTTCACATCTGTGATTCAGTGCAGACCTAGCTTTGTCTGTTAGGTCTCAGGTTTCTTTTCAAATGTTTATTTGGAAGCACCTCATTTGTCCACTTCACAAAGCAAATAGTAAACAAACTAGACATTTTTTTAAGCAGAATCCCGCGTGTGGTATTTATTTATTTATTTTTTTTTTTTATTTTTGAGTTGGAGTCTCACTCCGTCGCCCAGACTGGAGAGCAGTGGCTGCTCCCGGCCACCGCAGCCTTGACCTGCTGGGCTCCAGCGATCCTTACGCCTCGGCCTTCCAAGTAGCCGGAACTACAAGCGTGCTACCACGCCCGGCTAATTTTTTGATTTATTGTAGAGATGAGGTCTCGCCAAGTTGCCCAGGCGGGTCTCGAACCCACGGGCTCAGGCAATATATCCTCTTTTTAATCTGACCTTATGTCAGGCATTTTCTCTGATCACTGGCTAGTTCAAAAATACCCTTTCTATTGGTTCTATAATACTCTCATGATACAATGGTTATGTGATCAGAAAGTATCATAATTTCTGAAGCCCATCCCGTTATTAGACACTAAGGTTACTCCCAGTTTTCTTCCACGGTGACAAATGTTGAGATAAATATCCTTTTATAAATCATTGTTCATATTTCTTATTATTTTCTTAGGAGACAGTTGCAGAAGTAGAATTTGGGGGTCAACAGGTATAGATTCCTTGAAGATATATGTTCTATATCTTGATATATATTGTTAGCTTTTCTCCCGAAAGATTATACTCACTACTGTCCCTCCAGCAACAGGTAAAAGAACAAATCTGAGCTCACTTGCAGGCCACTAAATGCGAATTCTGTTCCCATGAAAGCATATACCTCCAAGGACAAAAGCAGCAAGTCCGGGATGAGTTGAAGAATGTATGCATGGGTGATTCCTGAGTGCAGGAGACTCTTAATAAAACCACACAGTACATGGCATGCAGCCCCACGGTGGTGCACGCTGGAAGCCCAGTGGCAATGCCATGGAGGTCAGAGGCTACCAGGAAAAGCTCTCAAGAGGAGCCGTCCTGGGGCAGGGCTTTGAAAAACACTTGGCAGTTGAGTGACTGAAATGGGACGGGGTGAGTGTCCAGGCGGACATGACAGGAAGGACAAATATATAGAAATAAACGTGTCCAGTTTGGGAGACCCTGAGCAGGCCAACTCTAGATGGTACTGCCAGTTGCCTGGTAGATGTCTCCTACCAGAGGGTCAGCACCAAGTCTCCAGTACCCACTTGGCATTACTCCCCACCCTGCCCTCCTCTGGATTCCTGCCCGCCCACCCAGCAGCACGTATGTGAGCACCTTTGAAAGACTTTCTCCCAAACACTTACTTCCAAGGACTGTTATTCAGTGACTCAGCTACAACAGCAGAGTAGCCTTGTGAATTTGTCTCTATCAGCCATTAAACCGTGATCTCTGAGAAAGCAGAGCCCACACTTGATTCATCTGGGTATCCTCTCCTACCCCCACCCCCCTGCACCTAGCAGAGTGCCTTGGTATATAATAAATGTTTAACGAAAGGGAAAATCCAGAGAATGTCCAAAAACCAGAAGGTAACTTCAGTAGAGATGTCTCAGGGCCCATCTCTGAGTTGCCCCTAGTACCCTGAAGCCTCGCCCCTTAGAATTACTCCAGGAGCTCAGCACATGCCAGAACTGGGTACCAGATAAGGGACAAGAGAGCCACACTGGCATTCAGGATGGGAAGAATTGCTACACTGGGAGAATGCAGTCTCAGGATATGAACTGTCTTTGCTGTGTGGCTAAGCCAATGTTATTCATATGAATTAGAAATGGCGGATGTAGCGTATTTGCTTATTTGGATATAGGATGAGTTCTCTACTCTTGGATTTTATTTTCCTCAGGGGAATACTAAAATCACATGATGAAACAGAGAATCCCTGATTTTTATAGAGGCCGTGAATGGAATTTTTTTCTTAAGTCACCTCCAGTTGCTCAGGGTGGCACATCTAGCAGGCATGGATTCTTAATGACTCCCTCTCCATCCCCTAGAATTCTTCAATGACCTGGATCTGCTCATGGGGCCTGTCACCCTGCACAGCAGCATGGAGCACCTGGTCCAGTACTCCCAGCAGGGCCTTCACTGGCTGCGGAACAGCGCCCACCTGTCCTAGGGACCTTGCACTTGAGCCAGATCGCGCTCTCGTCTCCATGGATGACTCACCGTTTCTGGACACTGTGCTACTGAAATCCCCAGCCACAGCATTTATGAAACTGTGGTGGATATCTCCTCAACATCGAACAATGGTCTTTTCCCAGGGCGTGTGTGTGTGTGTGTGTGTGTGTGTGTGTGTGTGTGTGTACACGCACGCGTGCATGTGCGCACGTGTGTGTATAAGAAGCTGCCTGTGTATGTGTGTTGGATACACAGCTCTTCAACACACACCTTTGTCTAGTTTCCATAATCTCAGGCTAGACAAAGTGATCAGAGGTTACTGATTAGAGGAAATACACACATATGCGCACACACATACACACACAATCACAGACACACACTTTCTATTCCAGTGCTAAATCATGACTTCTTAGAAAATGTCAGCCGAAATCTCATGGGTGAGTTAACCAGGTGCAATACAGCACACCAAAAGCTTGACTGCCAGTTAAGAACATGTTCCATGCTATTTGATTACTTTCAGTATTAACGTACGATACCCCAATTATTTTTTGATTGATACGTATTGTGGGCAATTGAATAATGAAAATAAGTCAGTTATTTTTGTGCCAGAACTTCACTAGATTGCATGTTACCAAATACCCTCCCTCTATCTGACTTTATTATCAACCAAATGCATTACAAGCAAATGGGTGGGCGGCAGCAGGCCTTCCCTGCCCTACCCCCAAATAGTGTGCAAATAGCACTGAGATTGGGTAAACACTGTGTCTTCGAAAGTTAGCAAACATTAAAGCAGCAAGGACTGCATTTTGGAACTCAGTTAGGAATTGGAATGTTCTGCACCTGTGATTACAAGCCCACCAGGCACACACATTTCTCCTTCCTGCCACTGTGACTCGGTGGCTCTAGAGCCACGTGGCATTTGTCAGCCAATATGTTTCAAGTCTTTTCTTGCCACAGTAGCTTTCTTACAAATGTTCTTGGCCAGATGAGACCATGACCTAGAATGTCCCTTCAGTAGGAGCGTATCCGTCACTTACCAGGCTAAGCGCTATTTGCTGCGATAATGCCGTCTGATTCTCACTCTCCATGCAGAACCTGCCACGGCAGGCCCTTGATGCATTTTGATTTAGGGGATACTTTTCAGGCTTCGATTAGCAAGCTGCTTGCAAGGCAGGGGATCACAGTTCTGTGTGGGGTGGCAATCACCAGAGCTCTTGCTTCTCTCTGGTGTGTCTGGTATGTTTACATCTTGCGCATGGTTTTTCTTTTCTTATTTTTTTTTAATTAAGTTTACATTTTAGTTTTTTGACATCTCGTTTACGGTTTTTGACTGAAGCTTATTTCTTTTATAGTGTCTTATCATGCCCTAGATTTAGTCTTGTTGTTAAATATATTTGGATATGAAGGATTGGTGAAAAGAAAACAACTCCTGAAAAAGAACCACACTTTAAAAAACAAGAATAATGTCCTTGAGGCCTCTGACTTGACAAAATTGTAGCAGGATGGTCTGAGAAAGACTGATGGTGGAATATGTGGAGCAATCCATTTTTTCAAGGTGATGGTGGCACAAAATATTTCTAGTAAATGCTTACATGTGCTTTCACGGATATTCTTATAGGTTGAGTGCAGTGTTAACATTTTTGTCAGCCTGATCTGTAGGTGGGAGATAAGATCAGTGTAATTCCTTAGCTCTAAGCAGTGATTCAAAACGGCACAAATGAATGAACAACTTGAGTGATTTGAAATTAATTGAAAATGAGCGAGTGAAGGGCTTGTGAAATTTGCATTGGACTTTGGCCTTCAAGCATTTGGAAATATGAATAGTGTTTCCATTTAACACTTCTCCAACTGAGGTGCTTCTTATATCCTGTTCACTAACTGTTGGTAGAATTCATGATCCCGTCTTATTTTGGAAATTTGAGCCAAACTAAAGAAATTGTGACTCCTTTTTTGTTTGTTTGTTTGCAGGACTGAGACTTTGTTCTGCTTACTCTTGATGAGTTCTGATGAAACAGTCAAACACTCACATAAGGGATGACCCTTAGGATCTGTCCTGCATCCCCTGGGAGATTTTCTGGTCTGGCACGTCTTTAAAGCTGCAGGCTTTGTTGTCCAGGGGTGTGCTTTCCCATAAAACCCTGTTTGACATGTGGCCCCTGGCTGATTGAGCCAGCAGTGTTTTGTTGTTGGTTTTTTTTTTTTTATCAGCACTCTGATGACCCATGTTTCCCAACAAAACTTCTTGAAATTGGTCATTTTGGGGGATGACTGGATCATACAGTTCCCACCACTGTCTCTGATTTATCTGCAGAGCATGCTGGGGCAGCACTTTCTGTTGGGTTTGGCGTAGATGATTTTGTAAGGAACCATCTTCTGATGGTTGCGTGTGAAAGTCACTCATAACTTGTTCCTTTTATTTTGTTTCAAGTTGAAATAGCTTGTGTGTGTGTGTTTTCTGATTACAAAAGTAATACCTGCTCATTGTAAAAATCCAAACAATGCAGAAATGTAGAAAGTAGAAAGTATAAGTCCCCGGCTGTCCTAGCCCCTGGAGACAACCACTGCTCACAGTTTGATATAGTTCCTTCCAGAGACTCTCGAACTTGTGTATAATTTTTGTTACTGCTTATTTCTATTTGAAGACATATTTTTTTCCTCAGAAACTCAACACAAGTTCAACTGACCTTACCCTTCCATGACCTGAGTGGATCTTTATCATAATGTTAAATTATCTTTGAAAGAGAGTAGCCCAAATATATTCCTGATCAAAATCTGGCACTTGTTACTACTCTACACAGATAAGACTCATGTGTAGAGTTGTGCCTGGAGAGAGAGGTTTGGTTAAAACAGATATTTCTGGAAACTTTCAAATTACAGATTTTGGAAACGTGGATCCACTGTCTAAAGAGGAATGTGCTAGAAAAATAACTTGAAGAGTTGACAAATTGTGTACTAGAGTGAACACATGGAATGCAATGCAATGAGACTTTCTGCACTAAAACATATCCTATTATGTACAACAATGATGTGTGTATTATATAACAGTGATGTGTACATTTCTGACACCCCATACATAATATACACAGTTTGTATAAATGCATACATTTAAAAATATATATGTACAATACAGCTAACATAAAACTGTAGTACGCCTGAAGGATATTACTAGTGCCTAATATTGAGTATAAGTCACTGCGTGTTCGCATCACCTTGAAAGTGCAGTAATTGTTATAAAATTAATCAGTGCAGCCAACATTATTTATGAATCACATCTTTGAAACTGTGCAGTAGCATATACATATATATTTTTAAATAACATTTTTCACAGTTTTCCAGAGTTACTGTTGAAATCTGCATCACCAAAAAAAAAAAAAGCAAGATTTTTTTAATGATGTAGACACGCTTCAGACCCGTAATCTGCGTGTGATTTCCTGTTTGTAGCTTCCCAAGAGACTTTAGCAGTCACCAGCCTTAATGCATGTACAGGATATTATTGTGACTTAATTTATCTGCAGTTTTTAATCCATGTGAAATTGGAATTTATAAACGGACTTGGATTAAATACATCTGCCTTTCTAAGGTTGCAAATGTTACATTAAATGATTTATGTTGTAAATGAGAGAAGTCGAGTTGTATGTAAAAAAAACAATGGCCACCAATGTCTGTGAATATTTTTACAAGGAAACGTTAGAATCAAAACACGATCAAGTGAGTATTCTGGTTCCCAGTTCATAATCTCCTTAGAAGCAATCTTTTTGTTTCATGAATTTTTAAATATGGCTCCCACCGATTCTCGTCATGAATATCGCTGGTATTTTCCATGGGAAAAAAAAGTATGTTTTTCTTCATTATAGGAATAGTTTACTGTTTGTCTTTCTCATTTTCTAATTTATATTCCCGCCCTCCCTCCCTCCCTCCTTCTCTCTCCCTCTCACTGTTTTACTAAACATTCTTCAACGTCATAAGTTGTGTACCAGGCTTTTCCAACTCAAACCAACATGGTGGAATCATGTTTGCAATATTTGGTCGAGAAAATAAGAAAATTCTGAACTAAAGAAAATGGAAACATCAGACCAGTGGCTTGACATGAGTATCCCCTATGTGGGAGGATTTTTGTTCACCCCATTTTAGCCTGATCTCCCTTTTTCTTCTCCTTCTTCCCAATGTAAAGAAGCAAAAATGGCAACAAAACCCAAACTGTTACTTCACCTTATCCAGCCCATATTCTTAGATTCAAGTACCCTGTGTCTTTTTCCCACTATACCATCTTACAGAATTCACATGTGTTTAGAGAGAAAGGTGCAGAAAGGGTTTGTTTCCAGATGGGCAGTTCAATTGAGTCCTCATTCACCAAGCAGGAGATGCAGAAGAACCCTGGCTGGGTCACCATGGAGAACGCCTCATCCCAAAGATGGCCAGGACAGTGGACTTGGCTTTGAACTTTTCAGAGGCGGTTTGGGCTGAGAAATGCCCGGCAGTCTTTCAAGAACCGTCTTCCTCTTTTATAGCTCCGCCTGCTACACAGTTAAAGTCTTCCTATCAAAATCATGTTTTTAAGAAGTAACACATTTTTGAGGAAACCTGAATCAACTGGAGTCTTGAAAGACTTTTCTTTTAATGAAAGGGGAGCAAAAAGAAAAACCAACCACATAAACTGCATTTCCAACCATTCGGAGCCAGAGTTTATTTCCTCGTTTTTCCATTCCCAGAAGAGCACAATTTTTTAATATGACAAATCCCTGGCAAATAGCACAAGAAATGTTCAGACTTAAGATTTGTGTTCCTTTTGTCCAAATTTATTCTGTATATGTCACTAAAGGGGTTAACTTGTTTGCTTGGCATGAGGAAAATTATAAACTCTGTTCTCAAACTAATTACATCTGACCATGGTTTTGGTTTTTATTATTTAATTGGCACTCTGAGGCAGCAGGGGGTAAATTTGGGGTCGGCTGCAAGGGGATTTCGATTCACAGCTCTTACTCACAGTAATGGGAATCAAGGGATTAAATCTCTGTGCATTACTTTGAAAATCCACCTCTTACAGCCAATTTTAAAGACATTGATCTCAGGGATGAACCTAAGGCACTAATTGCAAGTCAACACAAGGATCAGCATTTGTCTTTGAGCATCAGGAAGTATTGATGAAGCCCGAAACACTGAATCAAGGACTTGCTTTTTAAAATAGAGAAAGCTCATCAGAAAAATACTTGGATCCAGACATGATTTAAAAGAGCAGTAATGTTTAGGATTTCCAAACAGTGCCATTGGGTTATAAAAATAATTTCTGTACAATATTCTAGTTTCCTGATTGCTCTTCAAAGCTTTTTCAGTTTTTTGTAAGACAAAACTGATTTTTTCCCCAGGATTTATGATCTCTTTATTTCTAGATGCCCATATGAGCAAAGAGAAAATACTTACCATCAAGGAATATACATTACTTGATTGAACAGCAGTCCATCCACAGTAGCCAAAGGTATTTGACTTTTTAAAGAACATTCTTTAAGTCTCGTCTCTTCCCTTCATCCTATAGCATGAGTGTAAATACAAAGCCTGAAGTATGGCCATGTAGTTGAGATGTCAGTAATTCTAAGCATAGACCCCATTTGCAATTGTTGCTGAGGCCTGTTTAAGTAGTGATATAGCAATACTGACACTTTTGTGTAATTTGCAAGCTGATGATGAACCCCCAAGGCTTCCAACCACCCCAAAATGTCTTCTGTGAACTGGGTGTCCTTATAGGGTTTCTTCTAAATTCTAAGTTAGATGTAGTGTCTTGACTCTGTAGAAGAACAGTTATTAGCGACAGTGGAGGCCTTAAGAAACAAAGCTTCAAAATAACGCACTCATGTTGGGGATGACCAAGCAGGCAGAACAATAACTAGGGTGTCCAAACCCTCTCTTCCTTCGTCCCACTGCTTCTGATTCTTAACTAGAGCGCCTCTCCATGCCTCGGTTTCCCCTGCATGACATGTGACTCGATACATCAACTACCTAACCTAGCACATTTGATAATCAACAGATTTGGGTAAGCATTTCGAGATGCCCAGTTGTCACGCTTAGTAGGATTTTAAGCATTGCTGTAAGAACAGAGGCAGGCTGGGCTCGGTGGCTCAGCCTGTCATCCCAGCACTTTGGGAGGCGGAAGCCAGTGGATTGCCCGAGCCCGCAGGTTCAAGACCAGCCCGGGCAGCTTGGTGAGACCTTGTCTCTACAATAAACCAAAAATTAGCCAGCCGTGGTGCTGCACATGCCTGTAGTTCAGGCTACTTGATGGCTGAGGCGGAAGGATCGCCGGAGCCCAGCAGGTCGACGCCGGGGCCATGAGCGTGCCACTGCACTCCAACCTGGGCGACACAGTGAGACTCCAACTCAAAAAAAAAAAAATAGAAGAAGCAAAGGAAACACACTATGTCTGCAGGCACCAGGGCTTCCTCCTACGTTCTAGATCAGACTAGGATCTAGAGAATAAAGATGATGATAGCAGGGTAACCATAGCCACCTCCCCCTACCCTGCCATGAAATGGAGGGTGACAGGAATAGTCAGGGAGGGCAGGTAACCTGTGTGGTTACCACTTTGAGCCCTTCTTGCCTGTAAGCAGAGTTCTAATAGACCAATGAAGGGAGAGCAGCAGAGCTGCCAAGTACCCTGCTGTTAGTGGTACGATCTCACCCTTCTCTGATTGTCAAACCCTAACCTTAAGAAATCAGGGCCAGCTGGGCTCGGTGGCTCAGCCTGTAATCCCAGCACTTTGGGAGGTCGAAGTGAGTGGATTGCCTGAGCCCGTGGGTTCGAGAACAGCCTGGACAACTTGGTGACACCTTATCTCTACAATAAAAATCAAACATTAGCCAGGCATGGTAGCATGTGCCTATAGTTCCAGCTACTTGGAAGGCCGAGGCGGAAGGATCGCCAGAGCCCAGCAGGTCGACATTGGGGTGGCCATGAGTATGCCACTGCACTCCAGCCTGGGCGACAGAGTGAGACTCTGACTCAAAAAAGAAAAAAAAATCAGGACCTATCCAGACGGAAAGGGACAGAGGCACCATTGGGCCCAAGTTTCCAATGTCTGCCACCTTCCATGAGAAGTAACTTGCTGCTGAACCCCAGAGGTCCATGGTACTGACTTGTTTCCTGAGCTCTTGTGGTTTTCTTTTGAATGCTGAGAAGCTGAGCTCTCTCCATGTGAATCTTGTGCCTCTGATGATAATTGCGGAGTGGGAAAGGGAGTCATTAGTGGGTAGAGGACAGCTGCTCTGGGAGGTTTGCCCCATAGAAGGGAGATCTGTCATAAGGGACTTGGGTTGTCATGCATGAGCGTCAGGAAAGAAGAAACCTCTCTTGAGAAAATGGATGGTTTTTCTTCTCCAGTGGGTTAGGTGGTTGCCTCAACATAATTGTTTAATTACAGGTGAAACCTTAGAGTACTGGGAGAGAAGAAAATCAACATATGAGCTCATTGAATTTGGTGATTCCCAACTAGAGAGTGAACATTCCAACCCCAAACATGCAGACAAAGGAAATCCAACCGATGATCTGGACGTTTCATACCACTAGGGTCAAAGTCCTAAATGGGAGGTTGAAATTATTAGCTATTATATTATCTAGACACAGAGCCAGTATGTCTTCCCTGTGTCCCCAAACCAGTACTTTGAGCTTAACCAAAATAATCAGGAAAGACTCATTCAAAAGAGGCTCTTGTTTTCATTTCCACTGGAAATCCCTTTCCTAATCTTTCTCCAGCAAAAAAGGAACAATGGCTGCAGATCCTGAGAGATCCATCCTGGTTTAAACCTAAATCAATACTAATTCCCTTTTCACAGAGGCACAAGACCTTACCCGGTGCAGATTCTGGGTAGTTAGGTAAAAAATTCTAGAGCGGCAACACATTTATTTGCAGGAGAAGATACACCAGGCTGGACGCTTGGTTTTCACGTTTCCTCAGGCAGTATGTTAAGGAGCAAATACTCCTATTACAGTGTAGTAGGTGCTTGCTTTTGCAGTTCTGTAAAAATTTAAAGTCACTCCCATAAAGTTTGCCTCAGTCAGTGAAGGAATTTAAAATTCCCTTTTTTCTTGTGCTAGGTGTGTCCTCTTGGAGGTTTATTCATGGAACCAGCAACTCTAATTCAGTATTCTGATATCAAAGGCCTGGTGTATCACATCAAACACCATTTCAAATTCTGCATCTTGGTCTTGGGAAAGCTGTCAGCAACTTGGGAGGCTGCTGATCTCTCTTGAGACTTTTCCAGTGGTCCAGATTTAGCAGCCACAAAAACAAGCAGGAATCAATCTTAGGACAGTTTCAAGAAGAGGATTTAAAATAGGACAACTCTGGACAGTAATTTATGCTGGAAAATGTGCATGCCATAGCATTGATGAAAATGCTGTGCTAGGTCTGATACCACTTTCCTGTTTTGTCTGGTTATTCTACATGAAAATAGCTCAAGTTCATTTCTGTTATGTGATACATGTGCTATTCACTGGGGGCTTCTTGTAAGTGCATTTGGGTATGATTATGGAGAAAGTCCAGAATCTGTGTTGATAGTCACTATTTTAATCCAAGTAGCCGTAAATGGTTCTACTAAGCATCAACATTACAAGCACTACTACTGATGAGGTTATGTGCTCTTCTTATCTGTGTCTTTGAGTATGTGATCAATCTTAACCCAAGCAACTAATAAAGGCCAGTGGCTTTAGGAAGACTCATTTCCTCCGGCCTTTCTTCTCAAAATCGGTGAATACTTTTTCCGAGGAAATTCAATGAATCCCCACTAAGCAGGCCAGATCCCATTCAGGGGTCTCAATTTTTCTTATTTTTATTTTTTTTAATGTATTGTTGTTTAATTTTGTTGTTTTTTAAAATGTATTGTATTATTTTGTTGTTGTTTTTAGAGACAGGGTGTTGCTATGTTGCCCAGGCTGGTCTCAAACTCCTGGCCTTAGGCAATCCTCCTGCTTCAGTCTCCTAAAGTGCTGGGATTACAGGAGTGAGCCACTGCACCCAGCCCAAGGCTACTACTAAGATGTACACATGCCTGGAGCGAAGGTCATCACTTTGGTGACTACTCATATCTGCATCAGGGCGTGCAAATGTTAAATCCCCTTTCTTTTTCTCCCCCTCCCATAAAAATGAAAGTTATTCCCACACAGTTGTAGTTATCATATGAACACTGCAAATAAACAAACCTCCACATTTTCAAACATGAATAATTCAATAGTGAATTATTTTGGCAAGATATTAGGAAGAAGTGGAAAGCACATCTAATATTAGGAATTTGTCTAGAAGGATCTTGTATTTTGTCTAAGTATAAAATGTACAGTGGCAAAGATGAAGGAATCACTGACCACTTACTTTACTGTTTGGAGATCTTGCTGGTTCTATAATTCACATGAAACTCATGCAGCAGTTTCTGGAGTGGGGAAACTTCTTATTGGACTGGAACAAAATGAGCCTTAAGAATTTGTAGGAATGAGCTATTGTATTTTTAAAGGGAAATATTAATTTGTTAGTGGAATTACTTTTTTAAGGTCTTAATAAACTTTGAAGTCAATATCATTCTGTCTCAGAAACATCCTAGTGTCTTCTCCTTGAACTTCTTTCCAAGTAAAATATCCTTTCTCGTGTGTTACAGCATTTTGTTTTTAAATATAGTCAACTAGTCATAAAATAAACTACCTTTTCCCTTACGTAAGCACGAATCCACCCAAACTACTACAAATGGACAACCAATTCGAGAATATTGTTGGAAGGAAATTTTTTTTCTTTTTCTTTTTTGAGTCAGAGTCTCACTCTGTTGCCCACGCTGAAGTGCAGTGGCACATTGCTGATGGCAACCACAGCCTCGACCTGCTTGGCTCAGGTGATCCTCCAGCCTCAGCCTTCCAAGTAGCTGGAACTATAGGCACATGCCACCATGCCCAGCTAATTTTTTGGTTTATTGTAGAGATAAGGTCTCACCAAGTTGCCCAGGCTGGTCTCGAACTCGTGGGCTCAGTCACTCTTCTTACCTTGGCCTCCCAAAGTGCTGGGAATATAGGCGTGAGCTACCATGCCTGACCAGAAAGAAATATTAGTGTCACCTTAGAATGAAAGAGAAGCGAAACAACCTATGGTTGAGTCTGGATTATTCTTATTCTTACTAAGGGGTTTTTTTGTTTTGTTTTGGTTTTTGGTTTGTTTGTTTTAGTTGGAGTCCCGCTCTGTTGCCCAGGCTAGAGTGCACTGGCACAGTCATGGCCACCCAGCGTCAACCTGCTGGTCTCCAGAGATCCTTCCGCCTCAGCCTTCCAAGTAGCTGGAACCACAGGCATGCACG
>CAUYQG010090363.1:0-22529 GCA_963574415.1 Tarsius wallacei | reverse complement strand
TCCAGGTATATTCCCAGTAGGGGGATTGCTGGGTCATATGGAAGGTCAATTTCTAGTTCTTTTAGAAATCATCACACTGTTTTCCATAGAGGTTGAACTAGTTTGCATTCCCACCAGCATTGTAGAAGCGATCCCTTTTCTCTGCATCCCTGCCAGCATCTGTTGTAAAACCAACTTTTTAACCAAATCTCCTGTTTTTAGTATGTACTTCTTCAAAAATATTGTGAGGCTTCACTTTTGCTTCACAACTGTTCCTATTGCTACCTTGAATGTTCAGCTTTCTCTAGTCTAAGTCACTTACCATTTCCAGTTTCCAAACTTTGTTGCTCCTATTTTTACCCTAAAATAACACTCCCAACTCATTCTTGTCTGCCATAATAGCCTGTATGTTCTCTTCACAAGTCATCATAATCTTTAATTATTTTTATTTCTTATTTATTGCCCACATCTGCCACTAGACTCTTAGCTCTCTAAGAGAAGACCACATTCATCTAGTTCTTGTTTATTCTTTATGCCTATCACAGCACCAAACTATTGCATGGAGGGCTAAGAATATAGGCTTGGGGAGTCTGTGTTCAAACCCAGCTCCATCATTTAGTAAATCAATAGCCTTGGATAAATAATCTCGCTGTGGCCCATTTTCTTCATCAGCAAAAGTGGGATATGATTAACCTCTCTCCTAGAGTTTTTGAGTCAATTTAGTGAGATAATTTAGGAAAGTGCTTCGTACACACCTGGCACTTGGTAAGCAACCAGTAAATACTAAGTAAAACAGGAGAGGGTTGATCAAAATAAACATTAAGTGCCTTAACATATATGGTTTGGAAATATGGTCATTATATATATTTCATAGTTAGATGAATTTGGGGCATGTACTTCTGTCCCCTTTGATTATATTAATAACCCTGGGACTTCTATGACTTTGTTTTACAGGATATCCATCACAAGGGTCACCGCTGACATCTCCCTTGCCAAACGCTCAGTATTAAACAATCCCAGTAAGCATGCAATAATAGAAAGATCCAACACAAGGTCAAGCTTAGGTAAGTCTGTGCAATGAGCTTAAGCTATTTAAATACTCCTCTCCTGAGAATGACAATCTAACGAGATGATAATTCCTTGTGTCACAGAGTATAGAAAAAGCAGACGTGTTGCCAGTAGGTAGTGCTACAGTCTTAATTATTTTGTGGTATGGAAAGATTTGTTATGATAGTTTCAAGTTAAAAATTCCACATGCTGTCAGCATTAATGTTTTGGTTGGGCTTTGTTTAATGTGAACTTTGGTGTCTACAGACTTTTCTAAAAATTCCTGGCTTTGCATCAGTGTTACCATGAGCAAGTTTATTAATTTCTTGAAGTTTAATAACCTTGTTTCCTCTTCTTAAAAAAATTAAAAAAGATAACTACCTTGTAGAATTATTGTATTAAACATAGCATGTGCTTCATAAATGGTGGCTATGATTATCCCAAATATCCCTTAATACTTAAATTACATTACTAATGAAATATTCAGGTTAAAGTGCATGCATGTGTGTGTGTGTGTGTGTTGAGACTGATAAAGGATGAAGCCAATTCCATTGATATAAATATTTTTTGTCTTATCTGTAAAAACAGTGTCAGGATTTTAGTTAATGTGTTTATAGGGTGGTGTTTAGATGTTGCTTACTAACATATATTGATGTGATCAAATTGAGATCCTTCAGCAGTTATTTGATCTTGCTGGCATGTCCCTGAAGTTGTAGGTTAATCATGTTACACATGTAACATCCTAGATTGTTAGGCTTTGGTTTTTATAAAGCAAATTTTCTGAGGGTTGTAACTTTGAGCTTAGAGGGTTTTTTTCTCTTTGTATGTTAAATGTGGAAATCTTTGGGAAACTGGTTTTTAACATAGAAGTGTTTAGTCTACTCTGAGGTATGATTACAAAAATAATAGAAAAACCAGACTGAGTATGGTGGCTCCTACTCATAATCCCAGCACTCTGGAGAGGCTGAGGCAGGAGGATTACTTAAAGCCAGTCTGGGCAATCAAGTGAGACCCTGTCTCTACAAAAAATAAAAGTTAGTCAGGCATCATGTCATATGCTTGCAGTCCCAGCTACTTGGGAGGCTGAGGCAAGAGGATCACTTGAACTCAGGAGGTCAGAGCTGCTGTGAGCAATGATGGTGCCTCATGGTGCCACATGGGTGACAGAAGAAGACCCTGTCTCTTAAAAACAAAATAAAGCAATAAAACTCTGTGAGTAATGAATATGATTCTTAATCGATCTCAGTTTTGTTCCTCGCCTAACAACCCCCATTGACAAAACTTTAGTGAGAGGTTTAGAAATATATTAAGGGAAAAACATGATCATACATTTTGTTTATGGTAATTTATTTTGATGTCCTTATCATCTGTGGCACTTAAAACTCTTTCCACACATTATTTGATGCTCACAGGGATAATTATAAAAATGTTCATTTCATAGATTCAGCTGATTAACAAAGTTAAGTAAGTTATTTAGACTCACTGAATCAATGACATTTATTTAGGTTGCTAAGACATTTTGTAACTACTGACTCTTTTTAAATGACTCTTCCACCCCATATATTTTATTGAGCATAACCTAGACATCAAATATCATGCTAAAACCTGGCGATAAAAAAATGAATTAGATGAAACCCTTGCCCCCAAAGAGCTTGATGCAGCAATAAGGAAAATAAGAGTCCATTGAAATGAGGGTGATAAGCAAGCACTGATCCGGCTGCCAGGGAGCTAATGCTGCAGGAGGGTACAGGCCATGGGAAAGGCTCTTTCCTGGGAGCTAAGGCTTAGGATTTAGCCAAGAAGACAGGGTGACGAAGGTGATCATGATTTGAGACATTGGGAGGTGTAACAGGCTTTAAAAAATACAGGTGCTTCACTTTGGCTAAAATGTGTGGTTTTAGAGAGTTAGAGATGTCCAGCCTAGGCAACATAGCAAGACCTCATCCCTTCAAAAAAATCAAAAACCCAGACGGGCATGGTGACATATGCCTATAGTCCCAGCTACTCAGGAGGCTGAAGTGGAACGATCGCCTGAGCCCAGGAGGTCAAAGCTGTGGTGAGCCATGACCGTACCACTGCACTCACTCTGGGCAACAGAGTGAGATTCCAATTAAAAAAAAAAGTTGGAGATGAGAGATAATATGAGAGAAATAGGCAGGGGTAAGAAATTAAGGAGTTTGAGCTTACTCTGAAGGTATCAGGGAATCATATACAGGTTTTAGGCATCCATTCATACTTGAGTACCAGCTATGTGCTAGGTATTATTCTAGAAGTGATGGACACAGAATCTTCCTCCTCATATTTTTTGTTTCTCGGGGAAGAAATGGACAAAATCTTATAGACATAGACAGATACAGTTACAGATAGTTGGCCAGTGGTTGATGTGTCCCAAAAGAAGAAGCAGGCCAAGGAGTAGAAAGTAAGCTAAGGAGGAGGCCATAATTTTATATAGGGGAGGCAGGGAAGGCCTCTGAGGAATTGACATTTTAGCAGAATGACTTTATGTGGTGAATTCTATAGCCTTGTAGCTACCTGAGGAAATAGTGTTCCAGGCAGAGGATACTCTAAGAGCAAAGGCCCTGAGTGTGACAGGAGTGGAGTAAGCAGGGGGAGATGAGGTCAGAAAAGCTGTGGAGGGCCTGATCACACAGAGCTTAGCAGGCCATGGAAAGACATGTCTTATTATTGTGGATGGTGCAGGACACTGTAGGAATGCAGAGAAGCGAGCTGATGGGATGCATGTTTTAGAAGAATCACTGACAACACTGTGGAGAAGAGAATGGAGCAGGGCAAAAGTAAAGGGAGGGACAAATTCAAAATCTGTTGAAGCAGATTCTGAGAGAAATAATGGACTCTGCAGAACCACAAGCACATAATAAAATTGGTGTCTTCAGGAGAATCTGTGTGGCAGCAGATGGGGCAAGACTTGGACAGGGAGGTCATTTGGAGACTGTTGTCATCATTCAAGTTAAGGAATAAGAGAGGCCTGGAATAAGGCAGTGGTAGAAGGAAAGAGGAGTATGAAAGGGATCCAGACATGAGAGAGTAGGACTTTCAGGATTTGATATCTATCAGATGTGGAACATGAAGTAGAAAAATCCAGGATGATTTCTGTTTTTGCTTTGAGGAGCTGGGTGATTGATGGTTACTCTGGGGATAGGGGTTTAGGAGGAGGAGCTTGTTTCAGGTAGTAGATTGTGGAGCGGGATAAGGAAGGTGATGCTTGCATTCGTGAACATGATGAGTTCGCGGTATTGTTGAGCATCCAGAGATCCAGCAGGCAACTGTATATACGAATGTGGAACTAATTAGAGAAGGCAGGACCTAAGTTATAGTTAATTGTTGCTGTTCACCCTAGTTATGGTGTGTAAAGCTACTGCAAAAACTGAATGAGCAAATACCAACCCATTGTTCCTAGGGGAAATGAAAAGTTAGACTCCTGCAAGCCTCTAGTCGCAACATTTTCATCAACTGATCCATATGTACCATGGTTTATGTGTACATCCATTTAAAGACACCTTACTGAATATATCTGTTGATTCGCTGACATTGAACTCACAGTCAACAGCACTGTAACTCATGCCTAAGCAAAGTTTATCTAAACACACATATTCTCTCGTAAGGCACATCACAGCCTTCTTGTGCTTAGGGACACTACAAAGCACTTCAGTATTATGTTTAGGGAACATTTAAAACAGTGAAATCACCAATAAAGGGTACAAAAATGCAAAAAAGATGGCATTAAATAAGCCAAAAGAGGGATACTTGTTTATAGCCTGAGAGCTGAAACAAGAAGGTAGCATAACACTTTGACCTCAGCTGGGACCACGCATGCTGGGTAACTCAAATTTTTCACCACTCTATATGTCCACAACTGAGTGCAAAAGTGCTTTGATGATTGATTTGGGGGTTTTAAATAAATCTTAGCAAGGATACACATTTGTAAATACAGAATTCACAAATAACCATGGATTCTAACTTATTTTTAGAAGCTACAAATTTATACATATAGTCAGAGAAGTGAGAATGAGAGGGCCAAGATAAGCTCATACCCCTGAAGAGCACCAGTATTGACAGCGTTGGCTGGGAAAGAAGGGCTGTGAGAAAGAAATGGCCGCCATGGAGAAAACTGTGGGAGAGAGGTACCACAGTCAGGAGAGACCACATTTCAGTGGCCCAAATGCTAGAGATGAAGCAAGATAAAGACAGGCAAAACACAGTTACTTTGCTGACTGAGCATTTCCATTCTTGATTTGGTACTCTACTCAGAGGAAGCAGGGAGAGTCAGAAGGACAAGTACCTGGACCACGTGGAAGGTGACCATAGGGCCAGAGCCCAGATAATGGACTGGTGACTTAGACTAGCTGAATGTGCCATCCGGACTCCTGGGAACCTCAGTATGCAAAAATCTTGTCTAATAGTTTCCTAACGAAGAGAAATGCACATGTTTAATTTGAATTCACTCTTTGTATAACATGAGGATTTTTAATTTTTCTCATGGTAGTGCTAGGACATTAGATGACTTGAAAAAGAAAAATAAAAGAAAATAAAAAGAAAAATAAGTCAGACAGAAGAGTGATCAGAGGAGCTCCCCCCCCAATGTAATGTGTTAAATGATATGAGAGTTACATGGACAACTGTATAGGAAATATATTTTAATTATAGCTTTGCACAAAACTGAGGCTATAATACTCCAGGTATGTAAGTATACGTATATATGCTACTAAAATTATTCATAGTGCTAAAGGCTACCATTTAATGTTTTTAAAATTTTGCTGTTATATTTGCTTTATTCTTCTTATGGACTTTAAGCTAGCAGATGACTTAATCTTTCTGAGTCTCATCCCTATTATGGGAAAAGCATTAGAACCTGTCTCTTAGGATTGTGGTGTGGATAGAATTTGTTGACACATAGCACTTGTAGGAAATAAGTCAATGGTGGTTGCTATTAGTAGCTTTAATCCTAATGTTTGAAATATAGTGCAGTTTATATAATTCTTCTCTTTGATTCAATTTGTATGGATTATTTAATAGGATATTTCATGACTTAAATAAATCATATTTATATATCCGTATATAAATACGAATCTGGGCAGCACTGACTGCTTTCTATGAGTGTTGTTATGTGCAGTTGAGCTGTTGTTGCTGCTTTTCTTTTTCTTCAAATCAGTGATATTCCAACTCCAGCCTGTGTCAGGATCACCTAGAGGGCATGTCAAACACACGTTGCTTGCCCCAACTCGAGACTCCAACTTAGTACGTCTAGGACACAGCATTAGAAACTGCATTTCTAACAAGTTCTCGGAGATCATACTCTTTAAAAAGAGTGATTTAATGAAGATACTTCCTCACCCATTTCAGAAACTGCTTTTACTCAGTTCTGTTAATACTCATTATCATCACAATAACAGCAGGCCATACTTGGATAAGGCACTTTAAAAAGAAAAGATATCATTTAATCTTTTATATATATATATATATATATTTTTTTTTAAAGATGGGTACAATTCAGGGTTAGAAATACATCATTTAATCTTTAGGACAGTGGTTTACAAACTTCAGCTTGCACTAGACCCCAACAGAAGTTATACTGAAACACAGGTTGCTAGGATCCACCCCCCAGAGTTTAAGATTCAGTTAAGTCTGGGGTTTGGCTAGGGAATCTGTGTTTTTAGCTCATTTCCAGAAACTGCTGATGTTACTGGTTCAAAGACTATACTTTGAAAACCACTGTGCTTAAACCATTTTTTGATGTCATAATGTCAGCTTGAATCTCCCAAGTAGCTGGATACTTTCTTCCTTTATGTATAGACTGTTATTAATTTTATCTTTAGTTTCTATTAAGTCAGTTTTATTAATTATATTATTCAGAGACTTTGTAATCTCATTTGCTTACTGACTTATCTTTCAAAATTTTAAGTAATTACAAAATGAGAAATTTGTAATGGATTCATAATTTTAGCCGACAAATTCCAGTGCTGTTGATATAAAAGCTTATAATTTTATTATATTTTATATTTGTATATAATAACCTTTATGTACCATGTTTACCATAAATTTAACTTTATATACTATTACAGGCTTCCTTATTTTTAAAAAGAGTATTTGCAGGCTGGATATAGTGGCTCATGCCTGTAATCTCAGCACTTTGGTAGGCAAAGGCAGGAGGACTGCTTGAGGCCAGAAGTTCAAGACTAGCCTGGGCAACATAGCAGGACTTCATTTCTACAAAAAATTTTTTTACAATTAGCTGGTCGTGGTGGTGCATACCTGTAGTCCCAGCTACTCAGGAGGCTGAGGTCAAGGTTGCGGTCAGTCATGAGTGTGCCACTGCACTCTAGCCTGAGCAACAGTGTGAGATTCTGACTAGGGAAAAAAAGCAAGTATTTTGCCTTACTTTTTAGTAATTTGTGTGTATGCATTTGTGGTTATTGCCTATTGCTTTATTATTAAACTTTCTATGAGATTTTGTTTGAGGCTTATTTCTTAGAAGCAGCGTGTGGATTTTTAAAAATTTTCTGAAAACCTATATAAATAGAAGGAATTAACTAGTATATTTTATTAAATGAGCTACTTGCTATCTTGTTTTATATTTTGTTTTAGTCTTCCTCTTTCCTCTGATCTTGTACTTTATTTTCATTACTTGTTGTTAGTAACTTTTTAATGGTAGATCTTGTAAGTTTTTAAAACATAACTGAGAGAGTTCTATGTTAAGGTAAGATGGGGCAAGTATATTCCACCCTGTCTCTCCCACTGAAAACAGGTATAAAACCTGGACAGAATGCAAAGAACAGTTCTTTGAGGTCTCTGAAAAATAAATTACATCAAGTTAATTGGAGATGACCAGAGTTTGAAGTTCTACTGAAATGATGCTGATCTTACAGTTTTTTCCCTCTGGATGCTACAGCCTGGACTCAGGCAATCCTAACGTGGAACTGGTGTTGGCACAGACATCAAGAGTTTCAAGGCAAATACTCAGTTCAGGTTTAAGGACCAGCAAAGAAGTCTCTGGACACAGGTAGCAGTGGCAACAGGATCCCGCAAATGCCCAAAACCCTGAGGGAGAAGAACCTTCTTCTTCATTTGGGAAAGCTATAATGCCAAGATGGTAGCAAAAACCCCTACTGAGTTTTTTTCTCTCTCTGCTGCATCACTTGTTCCCAGAACATTGGCATAGTCACAGCAAGTGCATGGCAGAGTGGGGTACATAAAGCCCAAGCTTTCTGCCCGAGGACTGGAAAGATCATGGGGAGAAAGAGGAGCTTAGGAATCAACCCAATAAAGTTGTTTATAAATCCCTAAGTTCATCTTAAGCTGTGCACATATGGATACTAAAGACTTTGAGGAATGAATTAGGTGATAGAAGACTACCCAGGTTCCAAATGGCAACTGTATGGCAACACATGCAGGTCAGATATAAACAGCACTGCAAAGGCTGCTAAAAGGTAATTGACATTGAAGGCTGAATGAGACCAAATGGCTTGACTGCCTGCTAAAACAAGAAATACCAACATTATCCATAGGATTTAAGCAAGACCTGGAATTTCATGCCATCATATTTAAAATATCTAAGATTCACTTCAAAGTTAGTAGGCAAAAAAAAAATGTCAACTCACATGTGGAAAGAAAATAGATGCAATCACTGAGAAATAAAGCTGTACTCCCAAATAATCTATGAGTCAAAGAGATCTCAAGAGAAATTAGAAAATATATTGAAAATGAAAATATATCAAAATGAGTATGACATAATTAAAACAGTACTTAGAGGGATATTTAAAGCATTAAATGTTTATATTAGAAAAAAGGAAAGACCCTAGGTCAGTAATAAAATCTTAAGATACTAGAAGAAGAGCAAAATAAGCTCAAAGGAACCATAAAGAGGAAAATAATAAAGATATCAGCAGAGGTCAGTGAAGTTGCAAATAAAAAAATTAGTAGAGAAATATCATTGAAACCAACATCAGGTACTTGGAAAAGGTAAATAAAATTTGCAAAACTAGCTAAAATGACAAACCAAGAGATAAAATATAAATTGCCAATATCATGAATGAAAGAGCAAATAATACTACAGAACTTATAGATATTAAAAGCATGCAACTCTACTCAGATCAAATTGACATTGTAGGTAAGACAGACAATTCCTCAAAAACCAAAAATCACCAAAACTCACCCAAGTTGAATAAGTTGAATAGTACTATAGCTATTTTTGAGAATCAAATTCATAGCTAAAATTAAAAAAAAAAAATCTCCAAGCCTAGTTGGCTTCACTTGTGAATTCTACCAAACATTTAAAGGATAGCACAATCTTTTCACAACTTCTTTCAGAAAAGGGTAGAGAACACTTTCAACTCATTTTATAAGGCCAGAATTACCCTTATACTAAAACCTGACAAAGACTGAAAAAAAAAGCATAACAAAAAACCTGGTATTCTTCATGAACATAGATACTATATAATATACAGTATTATATATATTAATGTAATTCTATATATACATATGGCATATGATGCTATATAAAATATATGCAATACTATATAAAAATAATAATGCACCTTGACCAAGTTGAGTTTACTCATAAAATACAAGGCTACTTCAATTAAAACCATGATGAAATAACACTATACAAGGAGGGACCCCATAAAAACCAGAATTTATTTATAAAGAATTGTGTATTTATTCTTGCATGTTGAAGCTTCAGCCACCTTCAAAGTACTATTTGGTGTAATACACCTGTTGAGATGCTTTTTTCACTACTCAAAACAGTTTTTGAGCCGGGCTCGGTGGCTCAGCCTGTAATCCTGCGCCTTGGGAGGCTTAGGTGAGTGGATTGCCTGAGCCTGCGTGTTCGAGACCTGCCTGGGCAACTTGGCGAGACCTCATCTCTACAATAAATCAAAAAACTCGCCGGGCGTGGTGGCACATGCCTGTAGTTCCAGCTCCTTGGAAGGCTGAGGCGGAAGGATTGCCGGAGGCCAGCAGGTCGAGGCTGCGGTGGCCGGGAGCGGCCACTGCACTTCAGTCTGGGCAACGTAGTGAGACTCCAACTCAAAAAAACCCCCCCAAAACCAGTTTTTGAACTCATCAATTTTGATGCCTTTTAAGTGTTCTGCCATTTTTTGTTTCACCTCTTCTTCATCAGCAAAACGTTTTTCTTTTGAGGACTTTTTTCATCGGGGGAAATAAAAAATGTCACTCAAGGTGAGATTGGGTGAATAGGGAGGATGGGGAACAGGTGTCATGCCGTTTTTGGTCAAAAACTGCTGAACACTCAGCACAGTGTGGGCAGGTTGTTTGTGTAAATCACCGTGCATCATGAAATGGACAAACGTGTTGAAACAATCTCAAAAAACAAACAAAAAAATTCACACTGAAGCCAAAAGCAACCCCTCACAACATAAATAATACCATATGCTAGTGAAGATGCAGAAACTGAAATTCTCAGACGGTGCTGATGGGAATGCAAAATGGTAGAGTCACTCTGGAAAGTGTGTCAGCTCCTTAAAAAGTGAAACATACATACAACATTTCTAGTCTATTGTGTCAGGTTGCTTTTCTCAAATTTGAAAACCAGAGACTCCATAGTCATCTTGATTGATCCTTCAGCTCCCTCACTTCCTGATCCCAGTATACTCTCAGCTCATATCAGTTGTACCTCCTAAATAACTTCCAGATCTGTCTCATTATGTGCATCATTTTGCTCTCCACTCCAGTCCAAGTTACCCAGAGCACTGTCACTGCTTCCCACCACTTTGACCTGCATCACTCCACTCTAGCTTCCACCCACCCCCTTTATTCTTCACGCTGCAGCCACTAAAATCTTTTCAAAGTGAAAATCTGTTCATGGCACATTCCTGCTTAAGACCTTAAATATCTTTATATTATTTTTAGAACAAACATTTTAACATGGCCTTCAAGACTCCACAGGTCTCTAAGCCCACCTCACGCCATGTTCTGCCTTTCTCTCTCCACTGCAGCTATACCATCTGTACTAGTTTTTGATTGTTTTTAATCTGGTTCATTACTGACAGACCATATTAGTTTGCTAAGACTGCCATAACAAAATACAATAGACTGAGTGGCTGAAACAATGGAAAATTATTTCTCATAGAGGCTGAAATTCCAAGATCAGGATGTCTGCAGGTTTGGTTTCTCCCAAGTCCTCTCTCCTTGGCTTGCAGGTGGCCTTTATTTTGTATGTGCACATCCCTGATGTCTCTCCTCTTCTTATGTGGAAAACAGTCATACTAGATTAGGGCCCCTCCCTGCTGGCCTCATTTTAACTTAATCATGTTTTTGATGGTCCTATTTCCAAAGACAGTTCCAAAGGCCCTGGAGCAACACAGGTTTGAACAGCACAAGTCCACCTATACACAGATTTTTTCCAATAAGTATATTAGAAAAGCTTTTGGAGATTTGCAATGATTTGAAAACATTCAGATGAACCATGTAGCCTGCAAAAAAATTGCAAAAAAAATTAAGAAAAAGGTAGTTATGTCATGAGTGCATAAAGCACATGCAATCAACAAGTAGATGTTAGTCTATTATTTACTATCATAAAATATACACAAATCTATTATAAAAAGTTAACATTTACTAAAACTTACACAAACACAAATTGTACATCATGCCATTCACAGTGAACCTAAGGAAATTTGTGAATTGTCATTGCAGCTACACCAGTAGGCATGAGAACCCTGCATTTTTTGTAAAATACCTTTTTATCATGTATTGAAAATGTAATTTTACGTGGTGCAGGATTGCTATAAGGCATAAGCACCTGTAGACTATAGGCTATAAGGCACCTATAGACTCTACAATAGTTTGAAAACAAGCAAAATCACTATATGATATCTTAAAGCAAAAGTAAGGTAAAGGATCTAAAGCTAGAGAATGAGAATTTAATGCCAGAAAAAGATGGTTTGATAATTTTAGAGATCTGGCTAAAATGTTAAGATAACAGGAAGGCAGGGCTCGGTGGCTCAGCCTGTAATCCCAGCACTTTGGGAGGCCAAGGCAAGTGTATTGCCTGAGCCAGTGGGTTTGAAATCAGCCCAGGAAACTTGACTAGACCTCATCTCTATAATAAATCAAAACATTAGCCAGGTGTGGTAGTGTGCGCCTGTAGTTCCGTACTTGGAAGGCTGAGGCGGAAGGCTCGCCGGAGCCTAGCAGGTTGATGCAGGGGTGGCCATGAGTGTGCCACGGCACTCTAGCTTGGGCAACAGAGTGAGACTCCAACTCAAAAAAAAAAAAAAGAAAGAAAGAAAGAAAAAAGATAACAGGAGAAGCAGGTTCTGCCAAACAAGAAGCACCAGACGAGTTCTCACATGCCATTAAGAAAATTGAGGAGAAAGGATATCTGCCTCAACAGATGTTTCATGCAGATGAAAGTACCCTATTCTGAAAAAAAAAAGTCAGAAAGGACATTAATTAGTAAAGGAAGAGAAGTGAGCACCAGGATTTAAGGCAGCAAGGGATAAATTAAATCTACTGTTTGGTGCAAGTACAGTTGAGTTTAAGATCAGGACTGCCCTTATCCATAGAGCTGCTAAACCCAACTCTTGAAAAGACAAACACCAGCTGCCTGTATTTTGGTTGTACAAGAAGACCTGGATGACAGCCCTTTTTCTGATGCTTTGTCCCTGAAGTCAGGAAATACCCCATAAGGGACTGTGTTTTAAGGTTCTTTTGATATTGGACAATGCCCCTCGCCATCCAGAACCCCATGAATTCAATGTCAAAGTCATAAAAGTCCCCAGCCTCTAGATCAAGGAATCCTAAGGATCTTTCAAGTTCATTACACATAGTACTTGATGGAAAGGATTGTCAAGGCTATGGAAGAGAACCTCAATAGAACACCATGAAAGTCTGGACAGATTATACCATTGAAGATGTAATCATCATTATAGAAAAGGCTGTGAAAGCCATCAAACCCAGAATAAATTCCTGCTGGAGAAAACTGTGTCCAGATGTTGTACATGACTTCCCAGGATTCACACCAGAGACATCAAGGAAATCATGAAAGAGTATAGATATGACACACAAAAGGTGGGGTGAAAGGTTTCAGGACATAGATCTTGGGGAAATTGAAGAGCTAACAGATACCACACACAGACGACTTGATGGAGATGAGTGCTTCTGAATCAGTGCCAAATGAGAAAGAAGCAATGCCAGAGAGCAGATTGACACTAGACCATCTGGCAGAAGAGCTCTGGTTATTCAAGACTGCTTTTCACTTCTTCTGCAACATGGGTCCTTCTCTGATGTAGGTAATGGAGATAAAGCCAATGGTGGAAGAGGGATTGGTACCGTATAAAAGCACTTTTAGAGAAATAAAAACAGAAAGGCAGAAATTGTGATGTATTTCCATGAAGTTATACTGAGTGTGCCTACCTATCCTACCTCCTATCTTCTCCATCTCTTCTGCCTCTGCCCCCGCCCCCCAAGATAACAAGACCAGCTCCTCTTCTTCCTCTCCTCAGCCTACTCCACATGAAGACAAGGAGGACGAAGACCTTTATAATTATCTCCTTCCACTTAAGGAATAGTAAATATATTTTCTTTTTTATGATTTTCTTACCATTTTCTTTTGTAGCTTACTTTATTATAAGATATAATATACACGTAACATACATGTGTTAATGGACTATGTTATTGGTAAGGTTTCCAGTCAACATTAAGCTATTAAGTTCTAGGAAAGTCAAAAGTAGAATGCAGGTTTTCAACTGTGTAGGGGGTCAGCACGCCCAACCCTCGCATTGTTCAAGGGTCAACTGTATAATCACATGGATAGGGCCTTCCCATATGACTACATGTAACATAATTACCTCTTGAAAGGTCCTAGCTCTACCATAGGGTTACATTTTGAGGCACTGATTTCGGACTTAACCATATAAATTTAGGTGTGGGACACAATTCAGTTCATAACAGTCTTCATTTAGTCCCTTCTGTCTGCTATGGAGCCTTTGCATCTTCTGTTCCCTCTTGGATTATTCTTTTCTCCTGTGTCATAGCTCCTATAATTCACCTTCATGTAACTTAAAGGGCTATCATTGTACTTTGATTTGAGTGAGTGCCCTATTGTCTGTCAACTCTAAGTTTGGGGATTGTATCACTTTTTGTTCATCATTTTTCAGTGACTAAAATATACCAGACATTTAGTACAAAAGTCATTGCCTGGATGAACGGTCACAACTTGACACTGCCTTCTGCCCTCCCCTATCAAAGCCTGGGATTTGTGACATGTTTACGCATTTTTTGGAAAATGGCTCTGTACTCAGTATTTGTTATGTATCACAAATTTGTGCTCCCTTTGGGGCAAACAAGTTATTTTCTCTTGTACACTTCTAAGTTGTAGTTTTACTGACATTGAGGATATTTCAGGTTGGGCACAGTGGCTCATGCCTGTAATCTCAGCCCTTTGGGAGGCTGAGGTAGGTTGAAGTCAGGAGTTTGAGAACAGCATAAGCAACATAGCAAGACCTTGTCTCTACAAAAATAAATTAGCTGGGTATGGTGGTGCATACCTGTAGTCCCAAGCTACTCAGGAGGCTGGGGTGGAAAGATCGCCTGAGCCCAAGGGGTCAAGGCTGTGGGGTGAGCTGCCATCATGCCACTGCATTCCAGCTTGGACAACAGAGTGAGACCCTAACTCAAAAAATATATATTTTTAAAAGTTTTTAGGGGAGGAAAATTATTGTTACTATCTTGCCCCATAAGATGAAATAGTATCACAGTATCAATATTACCATCTTTGCTTAAAGTCCATTTTCTTAAACTTTGAGCCAGTTTCTAGACAGCACATTTTTCTACACATCTGAACGATAGCCTGTGTTTATTTTTAAAAAGGATTAACACTTCAAAGATCTAAAATTATATCAGTGCTTATGTTCTAGTATTCATGTGCAGCTGGGAAGTGTGTGTTGGAGGGAAGGTCAATAGTTGGTCTGAGTTTGGGGACAGAGACAACTACTAAGAATTTATTTTTAAACATTATTCATTAGCTTGAACTTCAGTTATTCCATGGATGGGTAGTGGTGACCATAGTTTTTTAGAGCACTGTTTTTCTTATATATATTTAGTAGAGATTAGAGAAATGTACCTTAAACAGCTGAGATTAACTGCAGCAATTATTTCTTTGACCAAATGTTTCCGTCTGTTTGGGCTGCTATAACCAAACACCACAGACTAGGTAACTTACAAACAACAGAAATGTATTGCTCACAGTTCTGGAGACAGGGAAGTCCAAGATGAAGGTATCAGCAGATTTGATGTCTGCTGAGAGCTTGGTCTCTGCTGCATAGAGGGTGCCTTCTTTCTGTGTTCTCACACGGTGGAAGATGCAAACCTGCTCCCTTAGGCCTCTTTTAATAAGGGCACTAATCCTATTTGTGCCTTCATGACTTACCTTCCAAATGGTCCCACCTTTTAATAACTATCTCATTAGGGATTAGGTTTCAATCTATGAATTTAGAGAGGCTGAGGGACACAAACATTCATAGTACCAAAGAATGAAAGACCTAGCACATTGATGATACAATTTGACTGGCAAAAATTTGCTTTATGCCTAAGTTTTTAGAAAACTTTTGTTGTATAAACAAGAGTATAGCATGTTGCCTCTGGTGTTCACTACGCTAATGTACCTTTGTATGAGGGGGAAACAAAACCCTGGAGGTGATTTTGAAGCTTTAAGTACATCTTCACATTTTGGGGATGGTGTAAGTTTTTGTGTTCGTTTTTTGAGTAGGAGTCTGCAGTGGCATGCTCACAGCAACAGCAGCCGCAGCCTGCTGGGCTCAGGTGATCCTTCTGCCTCAGCAGAGGAGGTAGGCGCATGCCACCACGCCCAACTAACTTTTTAATTGTAGAGATGAGGTCTCACCAAGTTGCCCAAGCTGGTCTCAAGCCCCTGGACTCAAGCAGTCGTCTCGCCTCTGCCTCCAAGTGCTGGGATTACAGGTGTAAGCCACTGCTCCCAGCCAGTACAAGACTTCTTCGCACATATGGATGACTTCCTATAGGCTCATAAAAGTCCTAGCATTTTTCCTCAGTTGTAGTATTGGTTAAGAATCATAATTTAAAATATTTACATTAGCTATTATATCCACTTTTCAAACTGGGAGAATGCAAATGAAGATCATCATACTTTTATAAATATTACTCACATTTTATAAGTATGTCCATCCTACCTAAGGCAATCTACAGATTCAACGCAATACCCCTCAAATTACCAGCAACATTCTTCTCAGACCTAGAAAAAACAACACAGGAATTCATATGGAAACACAAACGACCAAGAATAACCAGAACAATTCTCAGCAAAAAAAACAAAGCAGGTGGTATCACAATACCAGACTTCAAAGTTTACTATAAAGCTACAATCTTCAAAACAGCTTGGTATTGGTATAGGAACAGGCATATAGAACAATGGAATAGAATCGAGATTTCAGAAGCAAAACCTCAATTTCTCAACCAACTCATCTTCGACAAAGCCTCCACCACCTACCACTGGGGAGAGGAGAACCTATTCAGTAAATGGTGCTGGGAAAACTGGCTGACCACATGCAGAAGATTAAAGCAGGACCCCTGTCTATCCCCATACACAAAAATTAACTCCAAATGGATCAGAGACCTCAATGTAAAACCTCAAACCATAAGAACCATAGAAAATGAAGGACATTCCCTCATGGTCTGCTATTCTTATTCGGGATCTTCAAACGAAATTTATTTAGTCAACCTAAACATGTATTGAGAGCCTACTGTTAAGGGAATAATACATATCATTTGCTAGACATAAGGAAATAATGAATGAGGAAGGAGTGCAGATCCCTCTTCTTAAGTAGGATACTTCTCTCTTGAAAATTAGCACTGAGGTCTAAAGCACCAAATTTAGTAGGCTTTTTTCAGTTTTTATCCTTCTTAAACTCTTTTCAACATGTGACACTGTTGGCACCCAGGCTGGTTTGCAACTGCCTGCTTCTTCAGCTTATCCAATACTGTTCTCTTCTGATTCTCTTATTTTTTCCAGTTATTCTCAGTTTCTTTCACTAGTTTCTTTCTTTTATTTCAGTATTTAAATAAAGCACTATTCAAAATTGGGTTGTATGTCCTCTTTTCTTTACTCAGTATTGCTCATTGGTGTCCAAAGTTCCAACCTCCCCATTTTTTTTTTTTTTTTTTTTTTAGTAGCTCCCAACTAACAATCTTTATTTCTGACTTCTTTTGTTTCCTAAACTTAAATTCCCAGTACTCTCCTGGGTAAACTTTCATGGTTGTCCTATAAAGAGTGTAAAACAAAGACATCCTATACTCTTAAACCAAAACTGTACTCTCTAACTTTCAAACTTGTTCATTTGTCAGCATTATTAATTAGTAGTATAATCTTCCAGCATGGGTCAGGTTAACTGAGAGTTATTTTAAATGCATTGCTCTCCCTATATATGCCATTACTTTCACCTCTGTAATGTCTCTCAGATCAATATAATCCTTATATCCTCATTTCTAATGCCTTGGTTCCAGCACTCAATTTATATTTTTAAAAACTCTTGCAGTAGCCTGATAATTGGCCTTCCAATTTATTCTAATTCATTCTGTTCACACTGCAACCAAAGGTAGTCTTTTAAAACAATTATTTGGACACGTCTTTTCCCAACACAAAACTCTAATAGTTCCTGTTGCCAACAGAATAATGCCTTCAATTCTTTAGGCTGACATGTAAACTCATTTATAATCTGGTCTAAGAAAATTTTATAGTTGTGGTTCTTAGATTTCATACTGTCATCAATCCACTTTTCACTCCAATCACCAACGACTACTAAGTACTTTTTAAGTACAACGGAGTCTTATGACCCTGTGCTTTGGTTCTTGTGTTCCATGAAGTGGACATCCTTTTTCTTATCTCCTACCTTACATTCTCTGTACCTTTACATTTATGTTCTTCTCAACAGTTCCTTCCTTTTTTTAATGTGTCTCTTAATTTCTTTGGTTTAATTAATCCTTGATGCATCATTTATTCAATTTATTATAGTAAATGTGGGTGCAAAGATAAAAGATGGTTCCTGCTTCAAGGAACTTATTGTCTAGTAAAAAGAAAAGAAATGGAATGTTACATCTTAATATATATATTTATATATAATATGCTTTCAAAAATCAGTATGTATTAGCAACTGTGAAGACTAGGGAGTATTCCCTAGTTCTGTAGGGTATAAGAGTAACAGGGACTTGGAGGAAGAACAAGGAAAACTTTGTAGAGATGATGATACTTGCTTTGTGTCTTGAATATATGTGAAAGAGCAAACATTTCAATGTTACCCAGAGGAGGCCTGTATTTGAAACCCAACTGTGATGCTTATTAGCTATGTAGCCTTAGACAAGTTATTTTATCTTTCCTAAACTCAATTTCCTCATTGATGAAAAAGAAAATGCACCTTGAAGTGTGTTATGAGATTTCAATGACATGTTGCTTTGAAAGCATCTGGATTTGTGCTAAAAAACATTAGTTTGTTATCATTACTGTTGTAATATTTGTCATCCTTATTATTTTGTCACTGTAACTGAAGGATGGCTGGAAATTAAAGAGGCAGAGAACATGGAGAAGGCTATGTTTCCAGCTGCATGTGCAAAGGCACTTAGGCATAATGGTGAATTAGATGTGGATTAGATAGGGTCATGCTTTGGAGCCATTTATCTTGCTTCAGAAATGCTTACTTGCTTGCTAGCTACCCAAAAGACATGCTGACCTTTGAGGTTTTTTTTGTCTTTTGTTCATTGTTACTGTTCTGCTGAGATAACAAAATTCAGTGAAAACTTTCAGCTCAGTATTTCCAATAAAGATCTTTGACCTTGGGTAGCATTTTTTTGGTACATGACCAGAGACTTGTTCTGCCTGATTGTTAATCCATATTACTGTGATGACTTAGCAAATCATTTTGTTAGGTACCAGCAGGATGCCTTCATTAGATGGGTGTATGTGTAAATATTGCTTGATGATAGTGAACACAGTGTGGCTGAATGCGGAGGCATTCTGTATTTACATGGTTGCTTGTGGCAACAAAGACCTAATATTTTCTGATTGCATGTCCTAAGATCTTGGAAATTTCTACCCAGATGGAAAAACAATGCGATATAACCTCCTGAAATATGAAGTATTTTGTATCCTTTTAACATTACTAAGTAAAAAGAAAAAAAAAAAGCGACAGCACGCAGTTGGATAGATATATAGCTATCTACTATAGCATTAGGCCATGGTTTATTGCAATAATGCATTTTCAAATCATGTACTTGAAAAAGCTGTAATATCACATATCTGACTGAAAAATGTGTTATATAAAATTGGTTGCTTAATTTAGAAGAAGAAATATAGTATGCTCATTAAGAGCATAAGTTTTGGAGTTAGTCAACAAAGGTTCAAATCTTGATTCTATTACTTGATAGGTATAAGCCCCGGGCAGCAACCGTCAGTATCAACATCCCCAAAATGAAAATGATATTGGTAGTTGTGAGGATAAAATGAAACATTATACATAAAGCCTTTAGAATAGAATCTATCACAAAATAAGCTCTCAATGTTAGCTAACTTAAGGATTAAGGCAATGAGTACAGTAATAGAGGACTGTCGTTTGTCTTTATACATTTAACAGGAGGCAGGAATTACAATTATTACAGCTCACTTTGAATCAATTCCCAAGAAAATTATGTTTGTTCAGTCCCAAATGACTGGTATTATCTGATACTCGTCTTTCTCTTTTAAGTTGTATATTCAACATTAGCAAGAAAGTCTTCTGTTGGCTTTTCTCTTTTATATATTTTGATTCCCTTGGTTTTCTTTCATCTTATAGCCAGTCTTAGTAGCCAGTATTTGACAACTGCCACTCGGGGAAAGTGTTATAATTTTTTTAAGTAAAAATAAATCTTTCTTTTTATCATGTATAAACTCCATTCAAATGTAGAAATTTAAGTTAGAATCTGTAGAAAACAATCATTTTACATATATTTTTGTTATTGACTACTTCACATGCATTTTATGTTTGGTTTTAATTGAGGCTTCTCATTCATCCCCAACTCTCAAACTCTTGTCAAAATTCTAAGCAGTTTTAATTTGTTTTGGCTTATCTATGTTTTACAACTTGTTTCAATAACCATATATTACTTTTACAATAAGAAAAAGTACAAAGAAAGGACATTTTATAAACTCGTCCTTTTTACCTTTCTTGACATTCTGCTTGGAAGTTAGCTTTTCTCAATTCACCTATTAGTTATTTATGCAGACTTTTTAAACCTCCTCATTTTGCAATATGTAGAACTATTAGCACTTGTAAACAGATTTTAGCATCTCCACTAGGAAAACTGTCAGATGCTAATTCATTTTGGAATTTCACAATACTTTACTGAGAGTAGTTATCAAAAAGGATGGCAATATAAAGTAAGGTGAATTGAGAACTAGAAATAATAGCTGTGCATTATCCAAAAGCCTCAAATTATCCTTCAGCATAGACATCTTTGGATATACCTTAATTTTCTCTGTCTCCATAATTTTCTAACTTTTTAATTAGACATCTCCCTTGTCTCCTATTTTTTCTAGATTACTTTCTAATTGTTTTTCAAAGCCTCTTAATACTTAAAAATAAACACATTCAATTTAAATAATTATTTATGCCACTAAAATAATTCTCTCAAATTCCAGAACAAGTTCTGTCCCATTTTTCCCATGTAAAGTGCTTTTGAAAATACGCTTTGTCGTATGTCATACTTCGTTATCCTTTTAGAATATAATTTTACTCAAAGAGAACATTATTCTTCAACATAAATTTGAGTATATACAACAGAAATCTACTTCCAACACACATATATTGAATGACTAAATTTTACTAAGAAGCATATTGCAAAATCTTTTTATATTACTTCAAACCTTCTGTGTGGGAGATAGGAAGTAAGTTATTATGGTTTGCAATCTTAATAATTATGTGCAAAGTTTATATAAATATTACATAGATGTATGTTTCTTGTTAATAGGGGTGCACCCGGACATTGTAGCTAATAATTATGTGTGAGAAATAAAATAAAAATAAATGTATAGACAACACATATTGATAGAGTTTTTTGGTTTGTTTGCTTTTTTTTGTTAGGTGTGTTTTACAATAAGCCGGGGTTTATTCCCGTGGTCAATAGACATTTAAAAAAGAGTTTCCTCAAATCTTCTATTTATTAAAAACAACTCAGGGAATTGTAGTGTTATAAACTAGATTATAAAAATTGTAAAAATTAGAAAATGTCATCCAAGACTATACCAGAAATCTCAGTTAAATACATTTATTTTGTAGACTTCATTAAAAGTTTTTTTGTTTGTTTGTTTGTTTTTGCCAAATGCTCCCAGTCAGTAAAATAAAAACTTATTGGTTAAGCAATTTTGGCAAAATGAAGAAAAACAAGAGGGTTTGTGTTACTTTTCTTGGAATGTATTCAAACCTAAACTGCACCATATAGCACATGCAAACATGTGGAAAAGTGTCTTTCAGTCATAAGCCACTCCTGTACCCTACCCTGACTCTTCAAATTTGCCCCTATTAAAAATACCTAAGTGAAAATGATAATCCGTGGAAGATACCAGTTATTTCATCGATAGATCCCAAAACTACTATTTAATGAAAATGACAAATACCCCATTATCTTCCACAGCCAATCTGGTGTTCAGGAATGTGCCTCAGTTTTTTTTTTTTAATTATAAAATTTGTGCACTTATAACTAGTATTTAAAATTAAGATGCCTCTACCCCCCAAATAGTTCATTATCTGACTCTTAGCACCAACTGGGCTTCCAGTGTATTTTGTAATAATGTGAGTTTAATCACAGTGTGATATTTAATACAAAATCTTTTTAATGCAGTCTTTCTTTTATTAATATGAATGTTAGTAATTCATTAGAAACATATTATATCAGGATAACTATGTTCCGATCATTTGTTTCTTTCAAAGAAATGCAGTATCATTTGTATTCAAGGAATCTAGTTAGGCAAAAGGACAAAATTATTTTTCAGTTCTCCAAACTGTGCTTAAATCTCATATTGGTGTCATGAATTATCTCTAGTGGAAAAGGATTACTGCATTCCCAAGAACTTAAATTTTTAGAGCCCAAAGGTGTAACATCTCAGCATCTCTGTGTAACACTATAATGAACTTTCACATTATAAGTATTAAAAAGGAACAATTTTCGTTGAGTCTACTATAGTCTTGGTAACATGCTTAAAAAAAAAACAAACCTCAGCCGGGCTCGGTGGCTCAGCCTGTAATCCCGCGCCGTGGGAGGCTGAGGTGAGTGGATTGCCCGAACCCAAGGGTTCGAGACCCGCCTGGGCAACTTGGCGAGAGCTCATCTCTACAATAAATCAAAAAATTAGCCGGGCGTGGTAGTGCGCGCCTGTAGTTCCAGCTACTTGGAAGGCTGAGGCGGAAGGATCGCCGGAGCCCGGCAGGTCGAGGCTGCAGTGGCCGGGAGCAGCCACTGCACTC
>CAUYQG010090361.1:0-31972 GCA_963574415.1 Tarsius wallacei | reverse complement strand
TTCCCACAGAGATATTCACTTGACTCAGTACTATTTATTGAACAAACCATTATTAATCAAAAGCACTGCAGTGTCTTCTTATCATAAATCAGATGACAGTATACGTGTGGGTTTGATTCTGGACTTTAGATTTTGTTCCATAATACTTTTTTTCATAGCTGATTTTAGGTTAGCAACATGACTACACTAGCAGCTGAGAAGGGATGTACAGTAACACAACATCATTGCAATATTTTCACCATTTAGGCACATAGATAGAAATAACCTCGAGAGCATGGAGAATAGTAAAAAAGTAAATAATGTGTTTTGAGTATTTATTACTTTGATTTTTATATAATTAATTTAATTTGAATTGGTATAATTTTATTTTTAATAAATAATGGCTGGCCAGGCTCAGACTATAATCCCAACACTTTGAGAGGCCAAGGTGAGTGGATTGCTTGAGCCTGTGGGTTCAAGACCAGTCCAGGCAACTTGGCGAGATCTCATCTCTACAACAAATAAAAAATTAGCCAGGTGTGGTAGTGCATGCCTGTAGTTCCAGCTACTTGGAAGGCTGAGGTGGAAGGATCACTGGAGCTTAGCAGGTCAAGGCTGGGGTGGCTGTGAGTGTGCCACTGCACTCCAGCCTGGGTGACAGAGTGAGACTCCAACTCAGGAAATAATAATAATAATAATAATAATAATAATAATAATAATAATAACAGCTGTGTTTAATAACTAGCTTTCAAAATTTCTGAAAAACTTGTACCACATTCTTCTCCCTTGTATGAGCTATCAAAGAGTGATAAACTAGTTATCAATAAAGTCATTTCATATTAAAAAAACTTGTGAGATGAAGCAAAGATATTACCTAGATGATAATTTAAAATATTTAGTTGGGTGCAGTAGCTCATGCCCACAATCCCAGCACTTTGGGAGGTGGAGGTGAGAGGATTGCCTGAGCCCAGGGTATGAGACCAGCCTTGGCAACTTGGCAAGACCTCATCTTTGCAATAAATCAAAAATTAGCCAGGCATGGTGGTGCATGCCTGTGGTTCCAGCATATATATATAGCTTTAAAAAATTATATATGTATTATATAACTTTTATTAGCAAAGAAGAGATTTGAAAATAATGATGTAAACATTCAACTTAAGATAGTTAAAAAGCTGAATAAATTTTTAAAAAGTAGAAGGAAGATACAGATGAAATCAGAAATTAAAGAAATATTTTAAAAATACACAGGCAAGATCAGCAATATCAAAAGTTGGTTCTTTGAAAAGACTTACAAAATTAACCAAGGCTGGGCACAGTGGCTCACCCCTATAAACCCAACACTTTGGGAGGCTGAGGTGAGGGGATTGCTTGAACCCGCGGGTTCAGGACCAGCTTGGGCGACTTGGCAAGATCTCGTCTCTACAAAAAATCAAAAAATTAGCTGGGCGTGGTAGCGCATGCCTGTAGTTCTGGCTCCTTGGAAGGCTGAGGCGGAAAGATCACCTGAGCCCAGCAGGTCGAGGCTGCGATGGCCGGGAACACGCCACTGCAGTCCAGCCTGGGCAACAGATTGAGATTCCAACTCAAAAAAAAAAAAAAAGTTTGCCAAACTTTGGTGAGAAGGCACAAACAAAACAGCGTTATGACTAAACCAAGGAAGTTCTATGGATATAAGGGAGATTTAGAAGACAGTAAGAGAAAATTAAGGACTTATAGCAACATGTTTGAAAATTTAGATGAAATAAAATTCCTAGGGGGGAGACTTAAATTGATTCGACAACTAAAAAATAGAGAAAGAAAAAAAAAGAAAAGAAAACCTAAATTATCTTATAGCCATTAATAATTGAAGTGGTATATAACAAACTTTTAATAAAGAAAAAGCAAGCACTGGGTGATTATAAAGTTTTTCAGCGAAAAGAAAAAGAAGGAATGCTCCCAATTTATTAAGTAAGACCAGTAAAACCACAATACCAAAACACACAAAGGATTATATGGGAAAGTAAAATTACAGGCCAAACTCATTCATGAGTATGGATGAAAAATTCATAACCAAACAAGAGTAAACAAGAATCTATAAGGTACAGAAAAAGAAATATGTCATAATTAATATAGATTTATTTCAAGAGTGCATAGAAGGTTTACTGTCAGAAAATATGTTTAAATAGATTTATTACATTAACAGATGAAAGGAGATAATCCATATATTTATCTTAAAAGGCAATTTAGTAAAAATCAAAAACCTTTCATAGTACAAATTCTTAGAGAATGTCCTTAATTTGATAAGGATATCTACTAAAAAACCTCTGAAAACATCATTTTAATAAGGAACTTTAAAAAAATATTTTCTTTAAAACCATAAGCAAGACAATGATATTCACTATTGTAGCTTCAAATCAACATTTTATTGGAAGTTCTAATCAGTACAGCGAGAGAGAGAGAGAGAAAAAAGAAACAGTTGTAAGATCTGGGAAGGAAGAAATGAAAGAAGAAAAGTTAAGTGGGAGAGTATTCCTTAACAAGACTTCTTATGACAACATAATAATTGAGACAATGTAGTATTGATGCAGGCTAGAAACAAGCAAATTGAATAGAAATAAGCCCACATAGTTGAAAATCTGAAATAACAACAGTGGCTTTGCAGGTCACTGGGGAAAGGAAGAAACATTCATTAACTGTTTTGGGACACTTGATTATTTGTACAGGTAAATGATTTTGCTTCCTTCCCTCATGCCACACTTAAAAAAATAAACATCAGATAAATTAATGACAAGTATGAAAGGCCAAACTTTAAAACTTTTAGAAGAAAATACATGAAAACCCCCATCTCCTTTGGATAGCAAAGGGTTTCTTAAGGCTGTTGCCAAAAACAACTAACCACAAAAATTGGACCATATTAAAATTTAGAATTTCTATTCAGCTAGGACAGCAAAAGGAAAATGAAAAGACATGTTACCATTGGGAAGAAGATATTTGCAAAATGTATAACTATTTAAGTGCCCAGAATACATTTTTAAAAGTCCTATAGCACAATAAGAAGAAGGCAAACAACCCAGTAAATTAATAGGCAAAAACACATGAACAGCCATCACACTAAAGAGGAAACACAAAACATAGGAAATTATGCTTTACCTCATTTGTAACCAAAGAAATATAAATAAGATAGCAACAAGATACTGTTACATATTCAATAGATCATAAAATCTAAGAAGTCAAGTGGCAAGAATGTGGCAGGACAGTATAAAATCCAGCAATCTCAATCCTAAGTGTATACCCTAGAATCTCATGCAAAGGTACATCACAGACATGTTTAAGGATATTCATAGCAGCATTGTTTCTAAGATTAAAAACCAGAAAAAAACCCCGATCTCCATCAGTGGGAAAATAAAGATATTGTGGTATATTCACTTAATGAAATATTATTTAGTGATAAAAATGGATAAACCATAGTAATCTGCAGCAACATGGTTGAATGTTAACAACATAATGTTGAATCAAATCAAATCAAAACCCAGGAGATTGTATAACCTGTATTCCTTCTGTTTATGAAACTCAGGAACAAGCAAAACTAAATAACATATTATTAAATAATCCATACATTTTTTAAAAGTGGAGGGAGGTGAGCAGGGGGAGAAAAGACTCCATTTCTGCCCAAGATTAGGTAACAGGGACCTGACTTAGCTATCTTCCTGAAACAACTAAAAATTGGAGAAGATGTATGACATGAAAATATTCAAACCATTGTGTATCAGACAACTAGGGAGAATGATCTCTGTGGGATGAAAAAACAACGTGAGCCCTATAATTGTCTTGGCTTACTGCCTGGAGAGGCCACGTTATAGGGAGGGGGAGTCCAGGCAGAGCACAAGAGGTGCAGGCTAAAGTGTAGCACCAGAGAGAGGAAAACTGCACAGACTTCAGCTGAGTACCGTTCAGTGCAGGCATGTGAGAAAACTACCAGGGGCCAGGAAAGAACCACCCAATAGGATTAGAGAAAGCAATACTGGAAGCACACACAGCCAGTATGGAAAAGCCTTATAATTTTGTGGAATACTCAGAGGGTTTGCCTCAGTACTGGGGCAAAATCAGCCTAGACTAAAACTGCTCTGAGTCTTACCTAACAAATCTTAAAAGCAAAACCTGAAGGCAATCATAGTATATCCAAGTAACTTAATGGTATCCCAGAACAAAACTTAATAATATTTATAGGAATACAAAAATGTTTAGCACCCAATGAGGTAAATTTACAATGTCTGACATCCAATAAAAAATTACCAGCCATGGAAAGAAGTGGAAAATATACATAATAAGGAGAAAATCCAATCAATCAAAACCAATCCAGAAATGACACAGATGATAAAATGAGCAGGCAAGGCATTCAAATAAGTATTATAACTGTATTCTGTATGTTCAAGAAATGAGAAAAGACTGCACATGTTAAATGGAGCCATAAAAGATATAAAAAAGACTCACATCAAACTTCTAGAGAGGAGCACTACTATTTAAAAAAGCATCCTGAATGAGTTTAGCAGTGGATTGAAAATTATAGAAGAAGGTTATCTTGAGGATATTCCAAAAGAAACTGTCTTAATGAAGTAGGAAGGAAAAAAACCTGAAAAAAATCTGTTTTTGAAAGATGCTGTTAAGAGAATGAAAAGATAAGCCTCATACTGAAAAAAAAAAAACAAACTAGTCACATACCTAAAAATAATTTTAATCAAAATATGAACATGACTCTTAAAACTCAGTAAGTAAATGAACACCCAATACAAGTTAGACAAAAGATTTTAACAGACATTTCATTGAAGCAGGTATACAGATGGAAACTAAGCACATGGAAGGATATTTAGCACTGTTTGTTATTGAGAAATGACATTAAAACTATTAAATATCACTACACACCTATTGGAATGGTTCAAATTAAAGACTGCTCGTGCCAAATGTTGATGAGGTTGTGGAGGAACTGGAACTCTTATACACTGCTGGTAGGAATGTAAGCTAGAACAATCATTTTGGAAAACAGTTGGAAAGTTTCTTTAAAAATTAAATGTATACCTATTATGTGTCTCAGCTATTCAACTTTCATTTGCCAAAGAGATAAGACAGCATACAACTATTTAAAGACTTGCACACAAATCTTAGAGGCTTTATATGTGTTTTGTTTAAGTGGAGAACCCAAAAGTCCATCCATAGGTATTGGGTAAGAATATTGTGGTACGTTTATGCAATGGACTTCTCAGCAATATAAAGAAATGAACTGTTGATACATGCAACAACATAGATGAATTATAAAATACTTCTTTTCTGAGTAAAAAGTCAGAGTATATAGTGTATGATTCCATTTATATAAAAATTCTAGAAAATGCAAAGTAATCTGTGGTGGAAAGCAGATTATGGTTGCCTGGGGAAAGATAGGGAGAGCAGGCCATGGGATGGAAGTACAAAGTGGCAAAAGGGAACCTTTGGGGTGATTCAAAAATTATTAATTTTACCTCAGTAAATTTTTATGTAAAGCAAGAGAATTAGTAACCTAAAGTTTATGATACAGGAAGTCGTGGAGGAGGCTGGGAAGAAGCACATGGATAGATGCAATTAGAATTGGTGATGTTCTCATTCTTAGGTTGGGTAGTGGATTTGTTGTTTTTATGTAACAATATTTTAAAAAATTATTTTATGTGTATGAATGTTAAATAATAAATTTAACAAAATGCTGCTGGTGGTAAAAACAAACAAACAAACAACATTCCTGGCAGAGAACCACTTATGCTAAATTATGAAGGCAAGAGAAAGAATGGCTCATAAGGACAATTGCAAGTAGTTCAATATATCAGAGTCTGGAAGTAGAAGAGGTAAGTAGGGAGAGAGAAGACGTAAGAGGTTGATAGGTGCTGGATAAAAGAGGGCTTTGAATGTCATACCAAGGGGCCTGAACTTTGCTTATAGACACTGAGAAGGCACTGGCAGATTTGTGCAGGGAGAAAATAGAATTGGATTAAAATTTTAGAAAAAGTTCCTTAATTTCTCTTTGTGGAGACCAGATTGAAGGAGGTTATACCTGAGCCAGGGAGACCAACTAAAATACTGTTGAAGTAGTTCATGCAAAGGAAGATCAGGGCTGTGGAAATGAAGAGAAAGGGGCAGATTCAGGTTCCCAGAAAAGGAGGAGACAAACCAAGAGGGAGTTGTCATAGATGCCGGGGGAGGAGAGGATTTTAAGAAGGACAGTTGTCAATAATAGTACATTTTGCAGAGAGAGCAAATACACGGGCTGAAAAACTCCTTTCAGTAGATCTGAGAGACGTCTTATGGTGAGAACAGCACACAAAGGTACTGAGGGTGAATGCCAGCTTGCCCTGGGTTCAACCTGAGTGGTGAGGAAGTGCAGCCCCTGCATGAGAACTTCTATTTCAAGAAACTAGTCTGTGCCTGGAGGGAGTCTTTTATTGTACAAGTGGGAGAGTTCCCTGAGCTGGAGAATCCAGAACAAAAAGCCAGGGAGCCTTAGCCTTAAAATGGAGAAGACTTGCCTCTTGCTGTGAGCCTCTAGAAGACAGAAAGGTGACTGCAGGTATAGGCATAATTACAGGTGTGGGAGAAAGAGTGTGGGAGAGTTGCTATTTGATAGCTTTGATTATCTGGGTCTAAAAGGAACTGGAGTAACTTTCAAAATTGGGCATGGAGATTTGGAACAGCTTTAATAACATATTAGAGAAGGAACTAACCCAAAACCAACCAGCCAAATAGCTCCCCACCATAAACATATTGCTATGGTTGGGGCCACTGCATATAGTTGTCTAGCTTATGAAATGTGCAAGACTAAAGGTACTAGTAATATTTTTATGATAGCTTACCTGAATGGTACTCCAAGGGTTGTGAAGTATGCAATCTAAACTGTATGTGGAAGTCTTAGCTTCAGGCTAGACTGAAATTAGAAACCATAAATTAGCAGTAAGAACAAATGGCAAGTGTGTGTGATTTCTTTTTTTTTCCTAAGAGTGAGTTTTCGGATTGATCTCAAATATCCAAGGTTAGTGGAATTTTGGAAGCATGGAGTAGAGAGACAATGGAGCTGGATTGTTAAAAATCATTGTTAGAGGGCAACAGAAATGACGAACTTTAATCTCTATCCTGGCTCAGAGCTCTATATGTTCTCATCCCTTCCCTGTACGATGAGTATTATTATTATTATTATTATTTATTTGTTTATTTATTTATTTATTTATTTATTTTGAGTTGGAGTCTCATTCTGTCGCCCAGACTGGAGTGCAGTGGCCGCTCCCGGCCACTGCAGCCTTGACCTGCTGGGCTCCGGTGATTCTTCCGCTTCAGCCTTCCAAGTAGCTGAAACTACAGGTGCGCGCTACCACGCCCAGCTAATTTTTTTATTGTAGAGATGAGGTCTCGCCAAGTTGCCCAGGCGGGTCTCGAACCTGTGGGCTCAGGCAATTCACTCACCTCAGCCTCCCAAGGCACGGGATTACAGGCTGAGCCACCGAGCCCAGCTGATGAGCATTATTGTTTGTCCAATTCTTCCACGAAGCTGTAAGCTCCATAAAAATGTTACCAGTGTTAACGTCTGTGCCTAGATCAGGACCTCATTCTTTGTCCAGCACCTGCTGAAGAATGTCTGTTGAATGGACTGACAGAAAGATGAGGCTTTATTGGGAAGGAAATCATATCATCAAAGAGTTATGAACCAGGGAAAAAGGAAAGATGTAGTGTGTATTTGACGAGTTTCAAGAGCTGGTGAAGACGATAAAGCTGTGACGGAGCTGGAAGGGGTTTGCACCTGGAGATGAGTACATCAGCATTTGAGATTTTAGAATTATTACAACCAGGTGAATTGGCAAGTCTTTAGATAGCACCTGGGCAATGGGTGCTGAGAGAGAAAGAGAGAGAGAGAGAGGAGATAAAGAGATAAGGAAGAAGACCAAGTGCTCAGGTGCAGGATGGCTTGTCTGTGTGACTGGAGAATAGTCGTACAGGAAGATGTGGGCACAGGGAGGACTGTACGGTCCCAAGCAAGTGTCCTTAGGGAGTGACAGAGAGTGGCCACAAGATAGAGCGATAACAGCAATAGGGAGGGCTAGAGGGGGCTGAAACATATGGCCTAAAATGCAAAGAAGAAAGGGCTTTTGCAAAAGGGAGGAAGAAGAATGTTCTAGAAAAGACGACAGTGTGTGACATACAGCTGTTTTCACTTAAGAGGGTGAAGGAGAGGTGGCCCGAGCTCTGTCAGGGACTTACTCGGTACTGAGGTGGTTGTGTTGTTTTAGACCTTACCCTGAACAGCATCTCTTTTTATATATAATAAACAGTCAATAGTTACAAAAGGCTTTGACATTTTAATAAAATTATACCATTACAGAAAAAAGGATAATCTACTGGATTTTATCCCATCACCAATACATTTTTCTATGCCTGAAGAAAGCTTATCCTGTGAAATCCTAGAACCGTGAACAGAAGAATACAGTATCTAGAAAGAAATGCTTCTGCTTGGCAGCTTTGTTAACTCAAATCAACAAACTACTAGCAGATTGCATAGCTTTCATTAGCTAAACTCCAGAGGAAGGCAGCTCTGCCTTGTTATATAAATTACACGCACAGCAGGTTCTAATGCTCTTAAAGCATCGGGAACATGCTCTCTGACATATATTAGCATACATGTTTCCATCTCATTTTTTCACTGGGTCTCCACTTACAAATCTTATGTGTATTTTTCTCTTGATGTTTTCCCAGTTTTCCTGGATGCAGGGAGGCTCCCCCCTTTCCTCATGGCACACTTGTACAGAGGGGGTCTGCCCCCAGTGGAGTTTCTGTCATAGCCTGCCGATGGAGCACGTCCAACCTGGCTCTTGGACCTCCTGAGTGTACTGTTTGCGTTTGCCCTCTGCATAAGCTCCCCTTCCCTCCTCCCTTCATTAAGAATGTCTCTTTACCCATTTAACCTTTAAATATCATTTATAGCACTTTATACATTCAGATATTACTTTGTTAAACTTTTTATTTTGGATTTTTTTGGTCTCTCCCACTAGAAGGTAATTTCCATGAAGGTAGAGATCCTCTGATTTGCTTAGTGTTGAATTCCCTGGGCCTACCATAGGGCCTGGTACACGGAGCCACTCAATAAGTAGAGCTTTCAAGCCAGTGTTCATCAGCTGTTTCTATATCTTTATTAAAATAAAGAAAAAAGTACCTACTTCATGGAGTTATTGTGACAATAAATGAGGTGATGCATGTAGAGCACTTAGCAGTATCTGTCACTAGAGTAATTAATCTCAATAAATGACAGGTAGTAACTGGATATATTCTGCAGCCCTTGTTCAGGGCCTTTGAGACATCTGATACTGAGAAGTGAGAAAATAGCAGCTATCAGCTTCCCACTTGCCCTCCCCCTTCCTGGGCAGTAGGTGGCGCTCTGGGGGAAGAACAACAAGGGGCTCTTACCTGGTGCTAGGAGAGCATGGAGGTGGGGAAGAAACTGGCCTATTTATACATTTATTTTTGTTCTTGTTCTCTTTGTGTCTGTGTGGCTTGGCAGCCTTTTCCTCACTGGCTTCTGATTTCAGAAGAATACTGTGTTTGATTAGAGCAGGTTTTACTTGGTTGGTTCGCCGTTCTTCCATTCTCCCTTTTAAAAAATCCTCCTTATACCCAGCCTATTGATTCATAGGATCCTTATAAAATGTTACCTCATAATGTTGTTGCTAAGGCCTATAATTGGGGTGAGTGGTTCTGTGCACAAAATACAATTACTTTTTCAGCAGCTTGGAATGTGCCAAAGTAGTGACCAGATGAACACTCATAATGGGCAATATAGCTAATTGAGGCAGATCAGCAGAGAACACTGATCAGATCATCACTAAAATCAGTGACGGAAACCTGGACCATCTGCTAGTGCACCTGGTTCATTGAGTGGATTCTCATCTAGCTACTTATTCAGCTGCATTTGGGAAGTGCTGTCTTGTGTGTGGTCCCCTTGGAGGTGCTGTGTGCTGTGGGAGGAAGGAAAGTAGCAGCAGGCATGGGTCCTGCCCTTGATCTTGCTATCTTATTGGGAAAGAAGAGATAAACTGGGTTGTAAAAACTGAGTCCTGTCTATTAAAAAAAACTCTATTCAAATTGCTTAATAAAGCAAAGGAGTGCTCTATTTGGGTTGAGGTTAGTTACGGAAGACTTTTTGGAGGAGACAAACTTAGAGTCTGGTCTTGAGGAAAGTGGTAAGATTTAGGTTGACAAGGTTAAGACATTAGAAGAGAACTTGAAGTGTAAAAGCTAAGGAGTAAGCAAGACATGAACTGGGCTCTCTGAGGAAGGAACAAGACTAGATTTCTGGCGTGGTAATGACTTTTTATGGGACATGAGTTTGCAGAGGATATGAGGGCCAGCTGGCTCATGTTTTAATCTGAGCTTGGTCAGTTTTGAATGGCTCTGGCAGACCCTGGGGAATTCATGGTAGCTTCTTATTTCCCTTTAACAATAAAAATCGTATTAACAGCATTAAATAAAATTATGATAAAAGAAAATTGTTCATTACATATCAGTCTAACCCAGGGCCAGCAAGCTATGCCCTGCTGAGCAAATCTAGCCTACTACCTGTTTTTGGATAGCCCACAAGCTAAGAATGGTTTTTACTTTTTAAAAATTGTTGAAGAAAATCAAAAGACAAGAATAATATTTTGTGACATGTGAAAATGACATGAAATTTAAATTTTAGTGTTCATAAGTAAAATTTTATTAGAATATACGCATGTTTCTTCACTTACATATTGTCTACGGCTGCTTTGGGGCTACAATGGCAGAGTTGAGTAGTTGTACAGAGACTGTATAGCTACCAAAGCCTAAAATATTTACTCTCTGGCCCTCTCCAGAAAATGTTTGCTGACCCCTGCCCTAAACCAATACTTTTTCATTTTTGCCTATTTCCTTCCAGTCTTTAGCTAAAATGTACACATGATTTACACAGTCATTCGCATTTTTGTATATGGCTTTTCTCACTGTCATAGGCATTTTTCTGTAATAGTCATAATCTTCATAATTGTATTTTTTTTTTTTTTTTGAGTTGGAGTCTCACTCTGTTGCCCAGACTGGAGTGCAGTGGCTGCTCCCGGCCACCGCAACCTCGACTTGCTGGGCTCCGGCGATCCTTCCACCTCAGCCTTCCAAGTAGCTGGAACTACAGGCGCACGCTACCATGCCTGGCTGATTTTTGATTTATTGTAGAGATGAGGTCTCGCCAAGTTGCCCAGGCGGGTCTTGAACCCACGGGCTCAGGCAATCCACTCACCTCGGCCTCCCAAAGCGCGGGATTACAGGCTGAGCCACCGAGTCCGGCCCATAATTGTAATTTTAATGAATTTGTATGTGTATAGCATTTTACAATGTAAACATTGCTTTATATCCATTATTCTGATTTATTATCACAACCACCCATGTGGTAAGAGAGTGTTCCTATTCCATGAAACTTTCATAGTGATTGAGTGATGTGCTCATGATCACACAGATAGCAAGTAAACCAGGATTTCTCACCCCAGATTTCTCATTCATTTCACTTTACTGATAACTACATTGTTTTTCCCAAAGTTAATTTATGTTTAATTAACAATTGCTCTACTGTTGGATACGTAGGCTGTTCCCCGTTCTTCCTGTTTATGTGTGGTATCTCAGTGAATATCATATATATGACTGATCGATTTATTTATTTTTATTTTGAAGGGAAGAATTTTGCTTTTCAGCAGAGAGACTCAGTGGTATGAATGGGGTAGGGATTGAGCTGTAAGTAGGAGGATAACTCTAAGAGGGTCACCCTTGTTCAGAAACTGCCTCTTCTGACAGGGTGTGGTGGCTCACGCCTGTAATCCCAGCACTCTAGGAGGCAGAGGAAGGTGGATTTCTTGAGCCCGGGAGTTCAAGAGCAGACTGGGCAACATAGCAAAACCCCATCTCTACAAAAAATAAAAGAAAAATAAGCTGGGCATGATGACACATGCCTGTAGTCCCAGCTACTTAGGTTGTTGAAGTGGAAGGATCTCCTGAGTCCAGGATGTTGAGGCTGCTATGAGCTGAGATTGTCATGATCATGCCACTGCCACTCTGGCCAGGGCAACAGAGTAAGACCCTGACTAAGAAGAAAAAGAAGGAGGAGGAGGAGGAGGAGGAGGAGGGAGCTGTCTCTTCATTTAATTTCCAATGTCATTTAGCAATTATTTATGGAGTACCTGTTAGCACCAGACACAGGGACAGGTAGGTTCTGGAGCTTTGGTTTGAAATTAACAGAGTCTCTGCCCTCAAGAAGCTAATCGTTACATATGGATGGTGAGGGGACAAGTGAATTGGTGGTGATATTGCACAGTGGTGATTTCACAACAGGAATGTGTGCTGGATGTTTGGAAATAGGGCTACTCTGGCTGGGAGGTCAAGGAAGAGTTTTAAAATGAAGAATAAGTAGGGTGTTGGCTAGGTAAAAAGGCCAAAGGGGAAGACAGTGAGAACAGACATCATTCTAGGCATGGAGACCAGCCTGTGTGAAGTACAGGTGGTAAGACAGAGCATGGCATCTGCGGAATTTATGTCGTTCAGTGTGGCTGCAGTGTAAGTGTGTAAGAAGGCAGGGATAGAGAAGGCAGGAGAAGCAGCGAGGGCCAGATCACAAGGGCCTTACAGGGGGCAGATAGACAGGTGGGTGAGAATAGTTTGGGTGGAGAATAAAACACAAATTCAGGGCCATGTTGTTCCCTTGTTTATTGTGAGGTCTTTCTCTTGGGCTGTCGTTGATTCCCCAGGGAAGGCCATGCAGTATATTTCTGCATCTAAAGTTGGATGAGTAATACAGGAGTTTTAGAACCAGCAGCGTCTCAGTGACTGTCTGCCTCACAAATAAGTGCCCTAGTTTTTATAGCAGAGTAAAGCAAACGAGAGAGGATTTCCGATTGTGAGACATGGCTTTTGCCTCCAGGCTTTCACTAGGGAGGGGCAGGGTGTCTTGCCTCCCTAAGGCAGGCTGGGTGCCTGCACTCACAGGATTCCAGTATACAACGGACTAGGTATCCTGGGGCTCTTTTCTGGCCCAGTGCTCCCTAAGTCCCCACAGAAAGTAGAAGCCATTTGTCAGGCCATCAGGGACATTCTCTGGACCAGCGGGGGATGTGAAGTCTGACCTTCATTGTACAATTCCTCGGAGATATTTGCAGTTGTTTTATGAAGACCAGGTGGGATAATATTCATGGAAGAGCTTTGTAAACAGTGAAGTGCTAGGTGTCTGTGATGTCTTCATTTGTCTAACTTACCATTATTGAGGGTTTGCTACACTGGCAGTGTTCTGGGTGCTGAGGACACAGCAGTGCCTGTCAGCATGGTATTTACATTCTAGTGCAAGAGGAAATGAAAAGTGTTTAGTATGCTACATGGTGATACATGCTCTGGAGAAAAATAAAACAGGGAGGTGGAATAGAGTATGTTAGGCTAGGAGTTTGCAATTTTAAATGGGGGTGTCAGGGATGTTCTTTTTGTAGAAGGTAGTGTTTGAGAAACAACCCCAAGGAAGTGAGTGAGGGATATTAGGGTGCAATGTTCCAGGCAGAGGGAAAACAAGTGCAAGTTGCTGGGGTGGGAGGGTGTCCGATGTATCTGAGTAACAAGAAAAGTTCTCTGTGACTGTAGAGGAGGAAGGGAGTGAGTGAGTGAACAATGGTAGGAAACAAGGTTGGCGACATCTTGGATCCAGAGAGATAGCATTGCAGAATAGATGGGCTTTGGGGACCACTGTAAAGACTTTGGCTTTCATCCTGAAAGAAAGCCATTGAAAGGCCCTTTAATTGTAACTATCCCTCCTCTTCCCTGCCCTGGTCTCCTGGCCACCCTGACCCAGGTGGCTTGGTTTTGAATCTGGCTGTGACACTTGGTAATCTTGGGCAAGTTCCTTAATCTTTCCGAGCCTCAGTTTCTTTCTTTGTAAAATGAGAATAATAATAGTTCCTAACTTACAGGAGTTATGAGAAGTAAATGAGGTTATATTTGTAACATATAGTGCCCAGCACATACTAAACAACATGAAAGAATTTGTCAAAAACAAAAAAAATTAAAAGTCTGCATCCTGAAGACTCAAACATTTTTGTGCATGTAGCCCAAAGGCAGAAATGACCCCAGTGTCCATCAACAGATGAATGGATAAGAAAGACATGGTAAACACACATAATGGAATATTATGCATCAATAAAAAGGGATGAAATTATGGCATGTGCTACAACATGGATGAGCCTGGGAAACATCGTGCTAAAAGCCTCCACTAACAACCACTGGGGAGAGGAGAACTTATTCAGCAAATGGTGCTGGGAGAACTGGCTGACCACATGCTGAAGATTAAAACAAGACCCCGACCTATCATCATATACAAAAATCAACTCTAAATGGATCAAAGACCTAAATGTAAAAACCTCAAACTATAAGAATCTTAGAAAATACAGGAGAAACCTTTATGAAAATTGGAATAGGCAACTAATTCCTGATCAAAACCCCAATGGCCCATGCCATAAGATTAGATAGACAAATGGGACCTCATCAGACTGAAAGCTTCTGCAAAGCTAAAGGAACCATAAAGAGAGTGGAGAGACAGCCCATAGACTGGAAAAAAATATCTTCCAACTGTATATCTGACAAATGCCTAACATCTAGAATCTACAAGGAACTCAAACATGCCAAAAGGAAAAACAAACAACAACAGCAAAAAACAAGCAGCCCTATTAAAAAGTGGGCAAAAGATATTAATTAGTAGACACTTCTCAAAAGAAATGTGAGCAGCCAACAGATACATGAAAAAATGCTCAGCCTCTTTAATCATCAAAGAAATGCAAATTAAAACAACACTGAGATACCACCTAAATCCAGTTGGGATGGCTATCATCAATAACTCAAGAAACAGCAGATGCTGGAGAGGATGTGGGGAAAAGGGAATACTTCTATACTGTTGATGGGAGTGGAAAACAGTGTGGTGATTCCTAATAAATCTAAAAATCGACCTCCCATTCGACCCAGCAATCCCCCTTCTGGAAATATACCCAGAGGAACTCAAATCTTTCTAAAAAAGATACCTGCACATGTATGCTTATTGCAGCACTGTTCACAGTAGCAAAAACATGGAACCAACCGTGCTGCCCATCAAAAGAGGACTGGAGAAAAAAATGTGGTACATATATGCAATGGAATATTATGCAGCCATAATGAAGGACAAAATTATGAACTTAGGCAGCAACTTGGATGGATTCAGAGTCTATAATACTGAGTAATCTATCACAGAAACAAAGAACTGAGTACCACATGTTCTCACTCATAAGTGGACCTCGAACAATTATCATAATACTATAAGAAAGGGATTGGCAGTGGTGGGAAACTGCAAGGGGAGAGAGCGAGGGGAGGGGGCACACTTCATCAATAAGGGTACATGATCTCAAACCAGGTGACATGGGGACCAAGGTGAGGCCCAAACTTTACCTGTACAATGACCATTTGTGTACCTAACCCTGAATTGTACCCCACATTTTTAAAATAAAAATTAAAGAAAAAGAAAACATTGTGCTAAATGAAAGAAACCAGACAAAGTTGGACAGATATTGTATGATTCAGCTTATATGAGATTCCTAGAATAGGTAAATTCATAGAGACTGAAAGTAGATTGGAGGCTACCAGGGGCTGGGGGAGGGAGGATGGAGAATCAGTGTTTAATGGATACAGAGTTTCAATTTGAAAAGATGAATAGTAGTGAATGTTGCTCAACTTGTGAATGTACTTAATGCCACTCAATTGTACACTTAAAGATGGCTAAAATAGTAAAAGCTTAAATTTTATGTATTTTTTTTACCACAATAAAAAAAATACACAGTGCTGGTTTCTTCTAGATTTGCCTGCAAGGAATAGCTTACAGTATACTATTTGAGGCGTCAGGGAATCAGGGGTTGTGTCTCAGTTTGTCATGTGTTGCTCTGTGCCTGAAACGAGTTACCTACCCCTGCACTTCTAGTTTCTCATTTGTAAAATGAGGGCTGTGGGCTCAGTGATCCCTGGGGTCTCCTCCTGATCCAAAGTTCTGTGGTCCCAGAACTCCTGAGGCGAGGCTTATGTCCTCAGTTCTCCGTTTAGGTCGGAGCAGTTAACCGGTCCCTCCCTTTGGCAGCTTCCTTTGGCCATCTGCTTTCTGACCGGGGGAGCTACGGCTCTGTTTGCTTGCCTGGAGGGCCTTTGTAGCTGAAGGCTCTGTTCTGTACAAATATGGGATTGTGTTCTACTATCACCAGGAAGGGATTTAAATTGCTGTCCATACGTGCATTATGACTTTAAAAGCCATTTCTAAGTAATACTACTACCACTGCCAGTACTCATTTGTAGAATTTTTGATTTTTAACCTTCCCAAAAATGTCCTTATGAATTATTTTGCCGTCGCATCCTAATAGTTCTGTGAGCCAGGTGAAAGTTGAGGGGACTGCAGAGTGGTCCCAGCTAAGCTCTCTTTTCCCTCCCTGGGCATCAGTGGCCTCATCTGGGTTTGGGCTGAGAGTCTTGGGAGTCGTTTAATGCCCACTTTGTTTTACTTCTGAGCTGAAGAGTTTTAGATAATAAACAGCACTTAAAGAACTGAAGTCTGTTCTTGGGCCTAGTACAGGAAACCTGTACCTTCTAAGTCCCTATGAAATGTACACAAAGTACTGCTCTAGGTAGTCCCAGGACACCATCCTGCCTGTCAGCAGTCACCTTTTAAGAGCCCAGAAGTCTTAAATCTGTGTGAATACAGCAGGGAACATATCTATGCTTTTTCATTGTACTAATCTTTTTGAGATGGAAGGAGAATTCTCTTTTTATTCTACCACTGTTTTTGCTTTTTTATTTGTGCATTTGCTACTTACTGTATATACACAGCCTCTCACTGCTTAAAAAGAAGTCAGGTTCTACTATAGTCAGGTTGGCTTTGGGGGGAGAATTCTCTGAGCGAATCAGGGAAAATAGGCTGGTTTGGCTGGTGTCTTCGGAATAGCCATGGAGACTTTGATGCCATTGCTTGTTTTTAAATTTTTGATTGTAATCAACACAGAACTCAGCCCTCACAGTTCCTTATCCAACAGTTAATTCATAAAAAAACTATGCATTCATATAAAATTGGAGAAATATAGTATTTATTCTATAGAACAGCTGTGGGAATTAAGTGAGTTAATGACTATAAGATTAAGAGTTAGGACTGTTTGGCATATTGCAAGTGCTGAAAAATTATTGTTGTTATTTGTTATTACTTAGCAGGATTGAAATGACAGATCGAAGTCTGTGTACAACTTTTCCACTAAAATAAACTTCTAAGTGGCTTGTTATTTTAATAATTTCTAATCATTCTAGTCAAAGAAGTGCTAGATCTTTGAAAGAAAGTTTAGAAATACAAATGCTTAGATATCCATTGTATTCTAGGAGTTTTCATTATTTCAGATACCTTGGACTTTTCATATCCTTATTAGGTGAGACTGATTTTTCCTCACCCATGGGACTCTGTGTGTTCAGAAGTACAAGTCCTGGATTCCTGCCCACTTTCCTTCAGCTTACACAACCGTTTGGTTGAATATGCACAACTGCTTGTTTGCAACTTTTTGGAGAGGGGCGTTTTTCTCCCTCTCTATTAACCCTCACTAGAAGAGTCTTCTTTCTAACAACCCAGATCCTTTCTCTTCTTTTCACTGAGGAAAATAGTTTCTCCCCTTTGTGACTCTTTTCTCTTTTTTTGCTTGATTTTTGCAGCTGGAAGACAGCAAAGTGTTCACCTTTGTATAATAACAATGACTAATGCTTTTGTGAGCATTAACCCTGTATACCTGCATTTTCCCTACTTTATCTGTGAAGAAATGAAGCTCAGAGAGGTTGGGTGACCTACCGGGGTCACAGAACTATTAAGTATGTGCCCGAGGTAGGGCCTGGCCCAAACTTGTGCCCTGTACTTGGATTGAATCCCATGTGTGATGTGGGACTCCTCACGGTGGCCTTTTTTGTTTTTGTTTTTGTTTTTTCTGGTCTAACAAGAAGGTACTTTTTTTCTCAGTGACTTCTTTTATTCTCCAAAGTTGTAGTTATTGATTATTTTGATCCACACAGATTGATGACTATCTTTACTTACTTCTGCCTGCTTCCAGAAGCTTTGAAAGTACATACTTACCAGAAGCCTCTTGAAGGAGCCATAATTTTCTTTAGAACATTCTTACGGAGATTTATTCTCAGAGGACCCAACGAAAGTAGAGTGGAAGTAGATGGAAGTAGTGTGTCTGTCAGTTGCTTTACAAATGGAAGAGTCTAGAATGATTAGTAGCCTCATCACCATTTTCTGTTGAGCTGCAAGGAGGAATGGCCCTTGAAGGCCTTAAATCTATTTGTGAAAATGGGACAGTTAAAACCATGAACAATAGCAAAGGAAAAATTACTGATCCTCCTTTTAGCTTGAAGAGGCCTTTATTACCTTATACCTAGAAATCGCTAAGTTGGCCGGGCTTGGTGGCTCAACCTGTAATCCCAGTGCTTTGGGAGGCTGAGGCGGGTGGATTGCCTGAGCCCTCGGGTTTGAGACCAGCCCAGGCAACTTGGCGAGACCTTGTTTCTACAATTAATCAAAAATTGGCTGGGCACGGTAGCACACGCCTGTAGTTCTGGTTACTTGGAAGGCTGAAGTGGAAGGATCCCTGGAGTCCAGCAGGTCGACGCTGGGGTGGCCGTGAGTGTGCCACTGCACTCCAGCCTAGATGACAGAGTGACTCAAAAAACAAAAAGACAGACTCCCACTTAAAAAAATAAAAAAAGAAATCCCTAAATTAAAACCATGCTGTCTTTCTGAGAGTCTTCTGTTTCTCCCCGCCTCTTTCTCAGTCACACCAAGAAGTGTCATGAGGCCAAGTTCACCCCCAAACCATTCTCCATTGGAACATGCTTTAATTTCCCTGTGGTCCTTTAGAAATGTGCCCAATGGCTTCTTGCCAAGCTTTTTTCCTAAGGGTACTCTGCCCCAGGGCTTTGCCCAACACAAGTGAACTAGTCCCGGATCACTGGGAATAGTTTTCACAGATACAACCCAAGTGTTTGTGCTACTGACCTGCACTTCACCGTGCCAGATTCCCCAAATTCCCAGGAACTGTTTGCACATCTAAAAGGTTCCTTTCTCAACCTCTACCAGTGGAGGCCCAAGGTCATACTACAAATTCCTGGTACTTGTCAAGATGTTATGCATTTGGGAGCTTCCACCTTCTTATTTGAAGCTAGGTCTTGAGTAAGGATGAGACAGAAGTGGATTATGTATGGGAAGGGAGTGTGTGCTCGTTTAAGGCCAAATTAGATTGCATAGAGAATTATCTGTGCCTTTCCTCTGCATTTAAGTAGGTAGTGTGAGCACATATAGTCAGGAGGCCCAGCCACTTCCTTGCTTCCTCAGATCTTATTAGTCAAGCTGATGCTTTCCTCTTTTATTTTAAAGATATGTGGTACGGGCAACCCCCTAGGGTCCCATCCCACTGAGGAGGCTTTTCTGTTCTCTCAATAAATCCTGTTTTCTCACTAAAAAAAAAAGATGTGGGGTACAATTCAGGATTAGGTCAATAAGTGGTCATTTTACAGGTAAACTTTAGACCTCCCTTTGGTCCACACTTTGCCTGGTTTGAGATAATGTATCCTTGGGGATGTGATGTGCCCCCCTCCCCTCCCCTGGCAGTTTCCTACTACTGCCAAACCCTTTCTTATATTCTTATGATAAATGTTCAGCATGTGTTTATAAGTGAGTGTATGTGGTACTCAGTTCTTTGTTTCTGTGATAGATCACTGAGTATTATAGACTCTAAATCCATCCAAGTTGCTGCATGCAAGTCCATAATTTTATCCTTCTTTATGGCTGCATAATATTCCATCATGTATATGCACAACATTTTGTTAATCCAGTCCAGTTTCAATGGGCAGCATGGTTGGTTCCATATTTTTGCTATTGTGAATAGGGCTGCAATAAACATGCGTGTGCAGGTATCTTTTTCATAAAATGATTTGAGTTCCTCTGGGTATATTCCCAGAAGGAGGACTGCTGGGTCGTATTGAAGGTCAATTTTTAGATTTGTTAGAAATCACCACACTGTTTTCCAAAGAGGTTGTACTAGTTTACACTCCCACCAACGGTGTAGAAATGTTCCAGTTTCCTGCATCCTCTCCAGCATCTGTTGTTTTTTGAGTTACCGATGATGGCCATTCTGACTGGAGTTAGGTGGTATCTCAGTGTTTTTTTAATTTGCATTTCCTTGCTGATCAGTGAGGCTGAACATTTTTTCATGTATCTGTTAGCTACTCGTATGTCTTCTTTTGAGAAGTGTCTATTCATATCTTTTACTCACTTTTTAATAGGGCTAGTTTTTTTTTCCTTTCAGCACATTTGAGTTCCTTGTAGATCCTGGATGTTAGACCTTTTTTTCCCCACTCTCTGGGCTGTCTCCCTGTTCTCTTGACTGTTTCCTTTGCAAAAGATTTTCAGTTTGATGAAGTTCCACTTGTCTATCTTATCTTTTACGCATGGGCATTTGTGATTTTGATCAGGAATTGGTTGCCTATTCCAATTTCCGTAAGGTGTCTCCTGTGTTTTTTAAGATTTTTATAGTTTGGGGCTTTACGTTTAGGTCTTTAATCCATTCAGAGTTGATTTTTGGGAATGGTACTAGGTAGGGGTCCTGTTTCAATCTTCTGCATGTGGTCAGCCAGTTTTCCCAGCACTATTTACTGAATAGGTTCTTCTCACTCCAGTGGTTGCTGGTGGGAACTTTGTTGAAGGTGAGTTGGTTGAGAAATTGGGGTTTTGCTTCTGGAATCTCTGTCCTGTTCCATTGGTCTATATGCCTGTTCTTGTACCAATACCAGGCTGCTTTGATTATTGTAGCCTTATAGTAGAGTTTAAAGTCTGGAAGTGTGATTCCTCCCACTTTGTTTTTTTTTGCTAAGGATTGTTTTGGCTATTTGTGGTCTTTTATGTTTCCATATGAATTTCTGTGTTGTCATTTCCAGGTCTGAGAAGAATGATGATGGTAATTTAATGGACATTGCACTGAATTTGTAGATTGTCTTTGGTAGGGTGGATATCTTAACAATGTCGATTCTTCCAATCCATGAGCATGGAACATTTTTCTATTTCTTTGTATCATCTTTGATTTCTTTGAGCAGTGTATTGTAGTTTTCATTGTAAAGGTCTTTCACCTCTCTGGTCGATGATGCTTTCCTAATGTTGGTGCTGTTTTGTGTCAAGAGCTCTTGAGAGGGGAGTGATAATTCGTCCAATACTCTGCTCAGGCCCAGTGCTGAAAATACCAATAGACACATCGTCATGAAAGTCATTGGGGTTTTCACCCTCACTAGACCCTAAAATGGAGTCATCTCTGATAATGTTTTTGAACCAGTGTTTCACTATGTTGCCAGGCTGGAGTGCAGTGGCATGATAATGATGATCATGACTCATGGCAGCCTCAACTTCCTGGGCTTAGGCAATCCTCCCACCTCAGCCTCCTAAGTAGCTGAGACTACAGACGTATGCCACCATGCCCAGCTAATTTTTGTATTTTTTGTAAAGACGAGAACTCGCTATGTTCCCTAGGCTGGTCTCAAACTCCTGTGCTCAAAAAATCCTTCTGCTTTGGCTTCTCAAAGTTCTGGGATTGCAGACTTGAGCCACCATGCCTGGCCTATCTCTGAGAATTTAAATAAAATTAGCCTAAAGCAAATTAAGGACATGGCTAACTCTGCACCAATGTCAGAACTGCAGGACACAACAGGATTTTATTGCTTTCTTCAGTATGCGAGAAAATACACTCTAAGCTATTCAAATTCATTTCACTTCCTTGGAAGAAGAAAACCTGGATTAATATTCTGAGAAGATGGAGATGTGGCTTGATAAAACAGATTCTCTATTCTGTATTCTTTTGGATTTTGTTTGGTCAATGATAAAGATTTCAATTTTCATGGCCTCTAGAAGGAGAAAGAGCATGATGATATAGTATCACAACTGAATACACAGTTTATTTTATGGCTTGAATTGTAAATAAAAGGGAAGTGGAGGATTTTAAGCAATATTTCTAAACTTCCTTCAATGGTAGTTTTCTATGGAGACTGCAGATGTGCCTTTTGGATACATTATTGGATTAAACAAATGGAAGATTTCAAACTATCCCATTTTTGGTTAAAAGCTTCCCTTACCCTCAGTAACCACATCCTTCCCCCTGGATGTGGTCCACAGACCTGTTAAAAGAACTAGAAGAAAATTCACTTGATGCACAGCCACAGAACTTGCTCTAATTCAGTCTTTATAGTGGCAGCTAACTTGCGTTTGCTGCTGCATTACAGTTTGCAGTCTGTGTTTTCTCCGTGGCCGATTATAGGCAACGTGAGGGCAGGGAATTTTGTCTTTCTTGTTTTCATATCACTGGTAGCCCTTGGCTGTGTCTTCCTGTGCTAGGTTTTCAAGAAATTATTGCTGAATTGAATTAAACAAACCTAGAGTAAAATATTGAAGCAATGGAAGGGAAGCAAATTATATTTAAGCTTCAGTGAGTAACTTCCAATAAAATCTGGTAAGCCTTTATGCAGCTGAAATGGCTCTGCAGTTTTCAGAGTGGTGGGGTCCTTGTGGAACATTTGTTCTTGAAGTCATCTCTGTCTTAAAGACAACAAACAAGCTGAGCTCTGTTAATAAAGTAGTAAATCCTTACGACAGACTACTAGATTTACTACTGTCACAACTCCTCCTTGTGAGCGAATCACAGTTAAGGTTTCCATTTAAAAAAACATTTATGAAGCATACTTAGGAAACCGGAACTCTAAAGAAGGGAAATTTAAGGTAGAGTCTGTTGTGCAAAGGGTTAAGGGTATTCACTTGGGAGTCAGTTTATCTGAGTTCAAATTCCAGCTCTGCCTCTTTCTACCTGTGCTGTACTGGACAAATGATACAGTGTATCAGTTTCTTCAACTGTAAGTTGTGTATATAGTATACTTACCTCAAAAGGTCATGAGGATTAAATGAGTTAATGCGTGTAAAATGCTTACTGTGCCTGGCACTTAGAAGCACTTAATACATGTTAATTATTCTCACTGAAGGTGTGCTTCCTGACCTTAGGCCTGTCAAACTAATGTAAAGACAGTGTGACAAATGCTACTTCTGCCTCAGGACATTTTGTACTTGCTAATCCTTCTGTTTGGAACATGCTTCATTTAGGTATTCTGGTGACTGTCCCCTCTGTTGGACCTTTATTTAAACGCCAAGTCTCAGTGAAGTTTTTCTTCACAACCTTATTTAGCACTGATCATCAGCCCTCTTCCTGGGGCCTTATTGTCATTTCCTGCCTAATTTTTCATGTTTTCATATAATACAGCTTTACGTTATTACTTATACTACTTATTGTCTGTTTTCCCCCAACCCAATTAAATGAAAGTTCCAGAAGGCAAAGATTTTGGTCTGGTTTGTTACTGGTCTATTATAAGTGCTTAAAATGATGTGTGCCTCATATGAGGTGCTCAAGAAGTATTGGTTGAAAGAATGAATAAAGGACCATTCGTGGGAGTCTAGAGGAGGGCACACTGAGCCCTACCTTTGAATATCTGGGAAGGTTTCACAGACAGGTGACTGTTTTTGTTGAGTCATAGACCAGAAGTTCTCAACTTTTCTTCCTTTAAGACACACATGGAGGGTTTCATTCCTGTGTCTGAGATCTAATTCACAGTTATAAGATACTACTATATATATATACTCATTTCTTTATAGGTCAAGAAAGCAAATTAGAATTCAGGTGAGAGAGTGATACTATTATTGGGATAAGATTGAATCCACTCCAATATTTACTTTAAAAGGCAAACTACTTGTGTACTTTATACAGTGATAGGTTTCAGTAATAAAAATGTGACTTGTCTTACTATTAGGGTTTTGAGAAATATATTTGGGGATGAATAGGGATTTTCCAGACAGACAAACAGGGGGACAGTGTTTGAGGTAGAAGGAACAGCATGTGTAAAGGCATGAGGGAACAGTGTGATCATGGAACCATAAATAATCTGGTGTGACTAAAGGAAAGGATGTCTGGGAGGGAAGCAGTGAGAGATGAGGCTGCTGGGGACCTGATTACAAAGGGCCTTGCTTGATAAACTAAAGGAATTTTATTCAGACAGTGGGAGATATTGTCTAGTTGTTCTAAGTAGGCTTGTGTTGTGTTTCTAAGCTTTTATTTAATTATTTTTATTTTATTAAAAAATTGAATAAGCAAAAATTAACATGATACAATGTTCAAAGAGTATATGCGGTAAAAAGAATCCCTTCCTGGGCATAATAGATATTTCTAGTATTTAATGTATATTTCTGGAGCTATATCTTATCTATGTGCATAGACAAGAAAATATGCTTATTTCCCATTTTTATCCAAATGGCAATAAAATTACTCATTGGGATACCAATGTGCTCAACATCACCCTTCTTAAAAGACATTCAGTTAAGGAATGCTTGCATAATCAACTAAGATGATGATACCTAGTTTTTTACTTGGGAGACTGTAGACCCAGAGCACATTCTTCAAGTTAGAGAATAGGAGATGGGCGAAGGGTTAGACCTGCCAAGCCCATGGCACATTCCAACAACATGCCCAAGGGACATTCCAGTGACATGCTCACAGAGGTCTTAAGGTCAGGAGGAATGCTTGAGTTGGCAAGGTAGATTTAAAGGTTGTTAGTGAATAGGTGGTAGTTAAAGTCACATTAATGGGTACAACTGCCCAGGGAAAGGGGGTAGACAGTGAAGAGAAGAAGGCCAGGAACAAAGCCTTAGGGCATAATTAGATGTAAAGAGAGGTGCTGTGGGAACCGAGGGAGGAAAGTGTTTTCCAAATTGTTGTAGTAGTCAGAATTCAAATCTGACTAATGTAAGAAGGTAAAAAGATTAAGTACGCACATAATTTTGTGACAAGACCAGGAAAATATTTGAGGCTGTGTGGTCTAGAACGATATCCAAAATCATTTTGCAGAACCAGTAACATGAATATACTACTGCTGCTGCTATTGAATATGGACCTGTAACATGCACTGCTGATACCACCATCAGTGGACACTGGGTATCACTTCCAGACCCACTGCCCACGGTCTCTGGTAACTGGTGATGCTGCTATGCTCTAGCAAAAAAAGTCTTGCACAGTTTCTCCATTAGTTACTATTCGGTAATTGGAGTGGGTGTCTCTGATGAGTCAATTTTAGATCATGTGCTCACACTTTGGTTGCATGGAGAAGCAAATATTCTATCATTCACAGATTCTATGGTGGGAGACAGACTCCACCTTGTAAGGTGGTAATTCTTCAAACACAGGAAGATAGTTGAGACACTGTGTGGCCAAGCAGAATGTCAAATGTCCTTTACAGGTGTCACACGCTGAAAGTATAGCAATTAGAAGACCATTGGAAGCCTTAGGAAAGATAGATTCTGGAAAGTGGTGGGAGTGGACATCTGATTGAAGTGGACTGAAAAATGAGTGATAGATGAGGAAATTGATTTTTTCCCATGGACATTTAAGTTTCCCACACTGAAAGTAGGAGATGAGCTGGAAAACTAGGTATAAAGAAGCAAGAGATGCAAGGAAGAGGCCAAGAAGTTGAAGTTGGTATACAAGACAATTAATGAAAATACTAAGCCCAGGATCTGAAATGTTCTTAAGCATTCAGTAGATGTTACCTACCAATAATCAAATAGCAGTAATGAGGAAGTGGTATTACTGGATGTCGTGAATCTTAAAGGAGAGGAGAGTTTTTTTTTGTTTTTTTTTTTTTTTGAGTGCCAGATGGCACTTGTTTGGAAGATGCAAGTGTGGAGCTTGAAAGTTCCCTACACTTAACTCCAGGATATAAGGGAGAAGAATGGGGAAAAACAGGATGCTAGGGGAGAGTTAGATTTCAACCAAAGTGAGAAGGTGGTAATAACACTCTGTGAAGATGTTGAGGTTGGGAATTTCTCTGCACATGAAGCTGGGTTCAAGGGGACTCAGAGAAGGAGAAGGATGGAGGGAAAGTGTAACCATGAAATATATGGCATTGAAAGCAATAACGACATTTTTAAAAGAAAGATTACCTGCAGAATTTGCTATGGATGACTTTGTGTTCTCATTGGAAGCCGGGAGGAACTATCTAAGAACCTGAAAGACTTGAGTAGTTCTTTTCAATAACACATTGCCATTAGTCTGTGACTGTTACTATTTTGCCTATGGAAGAAAAAAAATTGAGCAGAGAATTGGTGAATCTGATTACTTGAGAGGGCAAGGTAAAACCCAATTTAAGGGAAGGATTTATTGAGGCTGAGTGAATGGGCAAAACATGAGACTCACCTACAAATTAATCTAGTAATTGCTAGATGTTCATTTCAATTTCAGTTGCCTCAGTGTAACTACAACCGAAGTTATTGAGATTTTCCCAGAGCCTTCCCTCCAGTCATATTTGTTGCCCTGCAGGGAGGAAGCTCACCAGAACAGATTCTCACTGTTCTTCCATCCATGCTGATCCAACTTAAAATTCTTAGTTTGTTATAATTTCAAGTTTGTGTTTAAAACTCCCTAGAACTATTTGAAATGTGAAGTGGATTTTCTTTTTCTTTTGGTCACACAATAATTATATATTTTTATGGAGTGTGGTGTGATATTTCCAATACATTTACATAAAGTATAGTGATCAAATTAGGGCAATTAGCATATCTATTACCTCAAACCTTTAGCATGTTGTGTTGGGAACATTCAAAATCCTCTTTTTTTTAGCTACTTGAAAACACACAATAAATTATTGTTTAACTATAGTTACCCTACTTACAATAGAATACTGAGTGAAGGAACTTACTCCTTTACTCAAGTTGTAGTTACAATGGATGTTAATCAACCTCTCCCTGTATTTCCTCCCCTTCTCAGTCTCTAGTAACCACTGTTCATGTCTCTCCTATGAGATAAACTTTTTCAGCTTTCACATGAGTGAGAACATGTGATCTCATCCAGGCTCATCCATGCGGCACCAAATGACAGAATTTCGTTCTTTTTATGGCAGAATAGTGTCCCTTGTCTGTGTGTGTGCGTATCACATTTTCTCCTCTTTCCCATCAACTTTTAATGTTTGTACTTTACTCATTTATTTTTATTTCAATAGCTTTAGGGGTACAAGTGATTTTTGGTTACATGGGTGAATTGTAAAGTGGTAAAGCCTGAGCTTTTGGTGAACTTGTCTCCTAGATAATGTACATTGTACCCAATGGTAATTTTTTATGTCTCACCCCCCTCCCAGCCTCCACCTTTCTGAGTCTTCAATGCCTGTTATACTAGTCTGCATGCCTTTGTGGATCCTTAGTTTAGCTCCCACTTATAACACTCAGTATTTGGTTTTCCTTTCCTGAGTTACTTCACTTAGGATAATGGCTTCCAATTCCATCCAAGTTGCTGCAAAAGACATTATTTTATTCTTTTTTTATGGCTGAGTTGTAGTTTTTGTCCCCCCACGCTAGGGGGGACAAAAAACCCCTGAAATTTATTTATTAAAAATTGTGTATTTATTTTTACATGTTTAAATTTCAATTACCTTCAAAGTACTCTCCATTTGATGCAATACACCTACCAAGATGCTTTTTCCACTGCTCAAAACAGTTTTTGAGCTTGTCAATTTTGATGCCTTTTAGTGCTTCTGCTTATTTTTGTTTCATTTCTTCCACATTGACAAAATGGTTCCCTTTGAGGACTTTTTTCATCTGGGGAAACAAAAAAAAAGCACTCAGGGTGCTATTGGGTTAGTAGGGAGGGTGGAGCATGGGGCTCATGCTATTTTTGGTCAAAAACTGCTGAACACTCAGTGCAATGTGGGCAGGCTGTTCATGTAAATCACCCATCATAAAATGGGTAAAGGCATTGAAATAAATGCCAAAAGAATTTTATTGAAGCTGAATGGAGCCTCTCACAACAATGCTAGCTGGTACACTGAGGCTGATGGGGTTCTTGCAACACTTACCTAGTGAAGTCTGTCCTACAAGGGGCCTACTCTCCAAAAAATAATAATGTTTTTTTGGGGGTCCCCCCCTTGTATATGCTACGTTTTCTTTATCCACTTATTGGTTCATGAACACTTAGGTTGAATCCACATCTTTTGCAATTGTGAATTGTGCTGTGATAAACATGTGAGTACAGGTGTTTTCTTTGTATAATGACTTCTTTTACTTTAATAGATACCCAATAGCGGGATTGCTGAATCAAATGGTAGATATACTTTTAGTTTTTTAAGAAATCTCCATGCTGTTTTCTAGAGGTTGTACTAATTTACATTACTATTAACAGTGTATAACCCTTCTCTTTTTACCACATCCATGCCAATATCTGTTGTTTTTTTGACTTTTTAATAATGACCATTCTTACTGGGATAAGGTAGTATCTCATTGTAGTTTTAATTTGCATTTACTTGGTACTTAGTGATGTGGAGCATTTTAAAAATGTTTGTTGGCCATTTTTATATCTTCTTTTGAGACTTGCAAATATTTTTCTCCCATTTTTCAGGTTCTTTGCTTTGCAGAAGCTTTTTAGTTTGATATAATTCTATTTGTCTATTATTGTTTTTGTTGCCTCCAATACTGAGGTCTTACCCATAAAATCTTTGCTCAGACCAATGTTCTGAAACATTTCCTCTGTGTTTTCTTCTGGTAGTTTCATAGTTCCTCATCTTATATTTAAGTCTCTAATCCATTCGGGGTTACTTTTTGTGAGAGATGCTGGTCTAGTCTCATTCTTCTGAGTACAAGTATGCAGTTTTTCCAGCACTATTTATTGAAGAGACTTTCCTTTCCTTGGTGTATGTTCTTGTTGCCTTTGTCACAAATTAGTTGTATGTAAATTCATGAACTTATTTCTGGGTTTTCTATTCTGTTCCATTGGTCTATGTGTCTTTTTAAATGCCAGTATCATGCTGTTTTGGTTGCTATCACTTTGTAGTATATTTTGAAGTCAGGCAGCGTAATGCTTTCTGTTCATAATAATCTCTAATGATCTTTGCATTTCTGTGGTATCTGTTGTAATGTGTCCTTTTTCATTTCAAATTATATTTATTTGGACCTTCTCTCTCTTTTTCTTAGTTTAGCTAAGTGAATGGGTTTGTCAATTTTGTTTGCCTTTAAAAAATTTTTCATTTTTATTTTGTTGATTTTTTGTATTTGTATTTAGTCTCTAGTTTGTTTATTTTTCTCATCCTTGTTATTTTTTTCCTTCTACTAAATTGAGTTTCAGTTGTTCTTGCATTTCTAGTTCCATAACATGCATTGTGAGATTGTTTACTTGAAATAATTCTGTTTTTGTTATAGGTGTTTATGAAATTCCCTTTTGGTATTGTTTTTGCTGTATGAAATTCCCTTTTGGTATTGTTTTTGCTGTATCCTATAGGTTTTGATATGTTGTGTTTCTTTTCTTTTCTTTCTTTTTTTGAGTTAGGATCTCACTTTATTGCCCAGGCTGGAGTGCAGTGGTGTGCTCATGGCTCACTGCAGCCTCCCAAGTAGCTAGGATACAGGCATGCATCACATGTCTGGCTAATTTTGTTTGATATTTCTGTGGAGATTAGGTCTTGTTTTGTTGCCTAGGCTGCTCTCAAGCTCCATAATTCAAGTGATTCTCCTGCCTTGACCTTCCAAAGTGCTGGAATTACAGGTGTGAGCGACTGCACTCAGCCTTATTTTCATTTGTTTTAAGAAATTTTTAAATTTTCTTCTTAACTTCTTTATTGATCCATTGGTCATTCAGGAGCACATTGCTTGATTTCCATGTATTTGTACAGTTTTCAAAGTTGCTATTAGTTTCTAGTTTTATTCCATTGTGGACTGAAAAGATTCTTGATATAATTTCAGTTTTTGAGTATTTGTTGAGATTTGCTTTGTGGGCTAACATTTGGTCTATCCTGGAGAATGTTCCTTTTGCTGATGAGAGGAATATGCTTTATGTGACTGTTGGATAAAATGTTCTGTGAATATCTGTCAGGTCTGTTTAAGCTATCATACAGTTTAAATATGATGTTTCCATGTTTTCTGCCTAGAAGATCTGTCTAATAGGAGATTTGGGTGTTGAAGTCATAACTAATATTTTATTGGGGTTCTTTATTTCCCTTTAGATCTAATAATACCTTATATATTTGGGCACTCAAGTGTTGGGTACATATTGAAGGTCAATTTTAACAATTATTCTCTTGATGACTTGATCCTCTTATCATTATATAATGACCTTTTATTGTCTCTTTTTATAGTTTTTGTGTAAAGTTTATTTTACCTGATATAAATATAACTACTTCTGCTCATTTTTAGTGTCTGTTTGCATGGAATATTTTTTTCCATCCTTCTACCTTTAGTCTGTGTGTGTCTTTACAGGGAAAATGAGTTTCTTGTAGGCAGCATGTGATTGGGTCTTGTTTTGTAATCCATTTAGCCTGTCTATATCTTTTAATTGGGGGAATTTAACTCATTCATATTCAAGGTTATTGATAGGTGAGGACTTACTTCTGTCATTTTGTTACTTGTTTCCTGGTGGTTTGGGTATCCTTTGTTTCTTCCTTCCTCTTTTATTGTTTATTTTGTGATTTGGTTGTTTTCTGTAGTGATAAAATTTAATATCTTTTTTTCCCTTTTACTTGTTTTTAAAGATGTTAAAAAGTTAACATCTTTTCACTTCTAGATATAGGACTCTCTTAGGCATTTCTTGTGAGGTCATTCCAGTGGTAATTAATTCCTTCTATTTTTGCTTGTCTGAGAAATATTTTATTCCTTTTAAAATTTTATTTTATTTTAAAGATGTAGAGTACAATTCAGGATTAGGTATACAAGTGGTCATTGTACAGGTAAAGTTTGGGCCTCCCTTTGGTCCCTACTTTGCTAGTTTGAAATCAGGTACCCAATCAACCCCCACCCTGGCAGTATCCCACTACTACCAATCCTTTTCTTATAGTATTTTCTTTTAATTTTTATTTTGAAGATGTGGAGTACAATTCAGGGTTAGGTATACAAATGTTTATTATACAGGTATCCTTGTTGATGAGGATCTCCCCCTGGCAGTTTCCCACTGCTGCCAATCCCTTTCTTATAGTATTATGATAATTGTTCAAGGTTTGCTTATGAGTGAGAACATGTGGTACTCAGTTCTTTGTTTCTGTGATAGATTACTCAGTATTATAGACTGTAAGTCCATCCAAGTTGCTGCAACATTCATAATTTTGTCCTTTTTTATGGCTGCATAAATATTCCATCATGTATATAACACATTTTTTTTTCTCCAGTCCTCTTTCAATGGGAAGAATGGTTGGTTTCATGTTTTTGTTATTGTGAATAATGCTGCAATAAACATGCATGTGCAGGTATCTTTTTCATAGAGTGATTTGAGTTCCTCCAGGTATATTCCCAGGAGGGGGATTGTGGGGTCATACTGAAGGTTGATTTTTAGAACTTTTAGGAATTGCCACACTATTTTCCACAGTTCTTATAGTAGTACAGTAAATGTTCAGGATCTGCTTATGAGTGAGAACATGTGATAGACTCTAAACTCATCAAAGTTGCTGCAAAGTCCATTGGTTGTCTTTCTTTATGGCTGCGTAATATTCCATTGTGTAGATGTACTACATTTTTTTTATCCAGTTCAGTTTCAATGGGCAGCACAGTTGGTTCCATGTTTTTGCTATTGTGAATAGTGCTGCAATAAACATGTGTGTGCAGGTATCTTTTTTGTAGAGTGATTTGAGTTCCTCCGGGTATAGTCCCAGTAGGGGAATTGCTGGGTCATATGGAAGGTCAATGTCCAGTTCTTTTAGAAATCACCACACTGTTTTCCAAAGAGGTTGCACTAGTTTGCATTCCCACCAGCAGTGTAGAAACATTCCTTTTCTTTGCATTATTTTATGTCTCCTTTATTGCTAAAAGATAGCTGTGCTGGGTATAGTATTCTTGACTGAAAGTTTTTTTTCT